>BQNB010017075.1:0-66057 GCA_026074375.1 Tanacetum coccineum | reverse complement strand
GCTACTGCTCAACCATATCAAGATCCATATTATCAAACATCAAAGTCTCACAAATCATCTGCACCAACATTAAAAGCTTCACTTCTAACCAGATCTCATGCAACTACAAGACACAAAAGCAAAGAGACAGCCAAACCAATCACACCTCTATTTGAGTAAACTTCTGAAGAAGTTAGTGATCCTGAACAAGCTCAGAAGGATAAGGAAATGCAGAAGAATTTGGAACTCATTGCAAAGTATTTCAAGAAGATCTACAAACCTACCAACAACAACCTCAAAACTTCCTCAAACACTAGAAACAAGAATGTGGATACTACTCTAAAATACAAGAATGACAATCAGTCTAGACAGTTTGGGAATCAGAGGACAATGATTGTTGTTGGGGCTAAGGAAACTGTAGGTGGTCATGTAGTGTAGCAGTCTGGGATACAGTGTTTCAACTGCAAGGAATTTGGTCATTTTGCTAAGGAATGCAGGAAGCCAAAACGGGTTAAAGACTCCACGTATCATAAGGAAAATATGTTGTTGTATAGATAAGCTGAGAAAGGTGTTCAACTTTAAACAGAGCAATCTGACTGGCTAGCAGACACGGATGAAAATATTGATGAACAAGAGTTGGAAGCACATTACACCTATATGGCAAAGATCCAGGAGGTTCTTAATGCAGACTCATGCACTGATTCTGATCCATTGGAACAGGTACAATACGATACTGGATATAATGTGTTTGCCAACGAAATACAACATTCTGAGCAATCTGAATCCTTTAGTAACACATGGGTAGTGGAAACGGGTGATAGAAATGTCATTACTGCTTCACCAGATATGTGTGATAATGATATTCAAAATGACCAAAATGATGTAGAATGTGATAATGAGCGTGTTGCGCTTGCTAATTTAATTGCAAATTTAAAACTTGATGTCAATGAAAATAAAAATATTCAAAAGCAATTAAAGAAAGCAAACATAACACTTGCTAATGAATTGACTTAGTGCAAATCTATTCTTGCCAAAACTAGTAGAACTATAGAGGAATCTAATAGTATTCGGGATAGTTGTCTAGTTGCACTTCAAAACAAACAGACTGAGGTTTAGAAGTATAAAACCTTTAATGACCATACTATTGACTGTGAGAAATTTGAACATAAGTTAAATGAAACTCTAGGAATATTAGCTCAAAAAGACATTGTCATAAAAGAAGGTTTAAAACTTAAAGCCTACGAAATTTCACCATTTAGGACTTTTAAACATGTAAAAAGAGTTTTTACTTGTAATCATTGTTTTGTACACTTTTACAAATGTTATGATGTTAATGATATCATGTTAAAATAGATGTAAAAGTATTGTACCATGTTGATTTAGTGTAAAAATGGATATATACAAATTAGGGTTTTAAAAGTTCACTTAATAAGTTTCAAGTAAAAGTAAGGCAAAAGACTTGTTAATCTTGTTTCATGGACTTTATTTATGTTATATGGATGCTAAAATGAGGATACAATGGAAGTATATATATTGTACACTTTTGATTAATGTATAAAAGATTCATGTATAAACTAGTAAATAAAGTATACTTAAGAAAATTATGGTTTAAAAGAGTTGTTATGGACTTGTTATCATGGACTTTTGGACAAGAGATGGACTAATGGACTTTATTATATGTAAGACATATAATATATATATGGTATAAAAGACTTGTGGTAATTTACAAAGTTGAAAGTTATAAAAACAAAGTTTACATATGAATTCAAGAAAGACATCCAAACTTTCTGTTTTAATTCGACATACAACCTGACCATTTTATATTTTTATAAAATAGTACGTCTCATGACGATTCCAAAAAGCTAAGAAACTCGAAAAACGGATTAATAACGAAAAAGATACGCTAATTACGAGTTATACGTTAATTAAACGGGTTTATAAAATAACTTTTATAAAAACAAGTTATAAAACTTATACAAACAGAAGGTTTGATATTTTTATTAAATCACACATATTTTTAGGATTCCAAAAAGATAAGAATCGTGATTTTTCAAACAATAACGAAGAAGTTACGGATTACGCGAGTTTACGACAATAAATACTTTTATAAAACTATTTTTATAAAAGTTACTATTCATGACAGAAACATATATTTTTGTAAACCTCATAAATAGATAGGACTTTCAATAACAAGAACGTGCTCGAAAGAATCGCTAAAAACGGAGCTATAACGAATAAAATACGACGTTTACGGGTTTTACGATAACTAAAACTATAAAAATAACTTTATAACTGGTGTGAACAGTAAAAAGTACTGTTCATCAGGGGACTAAAAATATGAAAATGTCAAATATTGATAACTCGTCTTAATACGAAAACGTGGACATAAGAAACGCAAGAAACGGACTTGAAACGCGAAAGTTACGCCAGTTTTACTACAACGGAAATTATAAACGTTTTAACTTATTAAACACAATTTTACCAAAACAATTAGATGGTGATTAGCTATATAGAATGATATATGGTAGTAGTTACCCAATGTGATTAGTACTTATACGACCTTAAATTAAATAGGTTGCATCTGACGATTTGCGTGACGCATTATTTGTGATATACTTGATATTCGCTCACTCAAGGTGAGTTCATAGCCCCATGTTTTACATTTTATAATGATTTACAAGTTTTGGGGTGAGAACATGCTTGTTTTACAATTGAACGCAAGTGGACATTTTTATATATCGATTTCGTTTTGCCTAAGTAGCTTGAACCCAATATGCCCGGTATCATGAACTGTTAATTTCTGGATTGGAAGCGCGAGTATTATAAATAGATCTATTTGGGATTGACCTCCCCGTTCGGGTGACTAGCTATCACCAGGAACGAACGTTATAGTATGTCGAATTTGGGATGTTTCGGGTTGAACATCATCATGGGCAATGTAGGCAATATTTATATATTGTATTCATATATGTCTAGCTTCAGTGTCATGAACTTAGGAAAACGAAATGCCAATTTTTGTGACGAGTGTACATGTTGCATAGTCACGGGGGAAATCTTGCGGTTCTGTTTTATACAAATATAAACCTATGAATTCACCAACTTTATGTTGACCGTTTTAAGCATGTTTTTCTCAGGATTACAAGGTACAAGGATACATTGGTGGTCTATATTTTTGGAAACATGGCTATAAAGATTCAAGTGTATTGCAATTTGGGGATATTTATTATGAAGTCAAATCTTCACATTTTTAAGGATGAACAAGTTAAAGCATGACGCTTTTGTATCAACATTTTATTAAATCCAATGTATCATTTTCAAACGACTCGATTTGTGGTCGTTCTCATGTCTTGTGCAATGTTATTATGAAGTAACGCTCCCGGATACATTATTCCGCTGCGACCCATCTTTGGGGGTGTTACAGATTGGTAATCAGAGCCAAGGTTATAGAGAACCAGGTCAAATGTTTTTGCTGGACTATAACCGTTTTCAAACATTGCATTCATACAAAGGGGTTTTCACGGGACACACATACACTAGTTGTTTGCATTAGTTGGTCTTACTAGATGCTTACATGATGCATATACGTGTTCATATTATAGTACGTACGTTACTATGAGGGTATATTGTATATATACAAAGATGAGTTTGCATTCTTTCGCAAAACTCTACAATTATTTATATAAGGGTTATTTATATAAATAGGGGAACATTTCTTTAGGCAAGGTAGTACGATAAGCTCGTAGGTCCTAAACGCTACCTAAATATTAAGCTATCGAATATGATATCTTACCATCATTCATTTATGCCATAAGTGCATACTCGTATTTACCATACCAGCCTTATATAATATATTTATATAAGTTAAGTTTTGCTCGTTGCAAGCAGTTATGTTTTCATTATCGACGGTTACCTACACATTATGTTCCAGGCCCAGAGCATGCTGATGATGAGATTGTTGCTGAGGATCAGCCAGATGCTGAGGATGCCTCACCCACTGCTCAGTCACCTGACTATGTCCCGGAGTCCGATCCTGAGGCGGACCCGGAGGAGGATGACGATGAGGACCCCGAGGAGGATCCTGTTGACTATCCTGCTGATGGAGGAGATAACAGAGATGATGAGGATGAGCCATCAGGAGGAGGATGAGGATGATGATGTTGACATGGAGGCTGATGAGGATGAGGAGGAGGAGGAGACCCAGCTCCTGCCGACTCTGTAGTTGTTGCTTTACCAGCTGTCTTGATTCATGCCCATCTATGGAGGACAGAGCCGTCGAGTCTGAGAGTCTTGGGCCACAACACCACCACAACCTGCATATCGTTGTGACAGCTAGGATTTCTAATTCTAGCTCCATGTACTACACCAGTATGGTCCTGATGCTAGAGGTTGCCAGTACTTCTCGCTCTATATACTCCACCATCGTTCACACTCTCCCCCTGGTCTTCACCACTTTCCCAAATACCTTAGCCACCACTTACACCCTCGCTCCTCTCCATCACTCTCCACTATCACAACCCTCACTTGTGTTTCTCCCATCAACACCTCCTAGCCCTATTCGTTTTATTGGGGCTATTCGAGATGCTCATGATTCTGGTGAGAGCTGAGGCCGCATCTACTTCCCATTCTCTACCATTACCACCACCCTTCATACTCTCCCCCACCAGATCAGATGCACCATCATTAGGGATACCACCACCCTTTCCCATATCAGTTCCTACTTCAAGCACCACGATTGCTTACTACCCTCATGCTAAGTCGTAGGTAGGGACAGACCCGAGTTACCTTTACCACCTCGGAAGAGTGGTAGGTATCGCTCTTGGTCCTAGATACGAAGTTAGGAGAGCTATTCTGCTACTGCTAGACCGGCCTGGAGAGTCGTCGGGCACAGACTAGCTTTGTAGCTTCTATGGATTGTGAGATCAGGCGTGATATGGAGAGAGATGTTGGATATAGGATCACCGACTCGTAGACGAGATAGTTGAGACCCTGCAGGGGGCACCAGTTAGTACTGACACGGAGTTGGGTCGACATATGAAAACATTTGAGACTAGGGTTAGGCAAGACACGGATGAGATTTATACGAGGTTAGACGATGAGTAGAGTCAGAGACAGCTATTGGCTTGTCGACTCAATATGTTGTTTAGAGACAGACAAGCACATGCATATACACGTCATCTGATGGAGATAGAGGCTAGATTATCCCGAGAGGCTTGGAGGCAATCGATGGATGCTAGTTGTTCTTGGCCCGCGGTGGGTTCTGTCACTTGCTGCACTACCGTACTGGGTCAGATGTCATAGATTAGAGAGTTGCATGTTGCTGATCGCATGAAATAGGCCGTGACTTCAGAGATGCTGAAGGCAGATCATAGGAGATCTGCAGAGATAAGAGAGTTGAGGATAGCTGATCGTACTCGACAGCAGCTTATACAGACATTGACAATGATGCAGTCATCTACATAGGTATAGGTGACCTACTCAGGGATAGGTGACAGCACTACAGGGATAGGTTCCGCACTACAGGGATAGCAGGGACCCGCTGGAGGTCCTGCACAGCCAGAGCTGCCAGAGGAGGCTGGTAGCAGTTCATAGATTAGATCATGTTATGGCTAGTCATTTTGTATATAGCCTACTAAGTATTACGGGTTTAATCCCGGCTAGTAAGGCTTTAGGTTGTTATGTTTATTTTGTAACCTAATCGTTATGATCATTTTGTATCTGAACCATTCATGTATGTTTTCCAATTTTTTGTATGGAAGGTTGTATTATGTCACGTCTGTAATCGGATTTTGTTTATGAATAAATGTCAACTTTGGTTATATCATTGGTTGATTACACTTCTGTTGTATATTTCTGTGCGATGTGATTCTTCACTTATTTATCATTGTATATGTCATGTCATGGTTATGATTTTATGAAATCTAACGGGTATTGTATTTTCTTGTGATTGAAGAAAATGGCACCAAAACGAGCCACAAGGTCAACACCGGTCACAACAACCCCAGCCCCAACAGCAACCACCACCACATCGGTCACTAATGCCCAACTTTAGGCAATGATTGACCAAGGTGTCACTGCCGCTTTGGCAAGACGTGCTGCAAAACAGGAAATGGCATGACAGACCATACTTCGGGATCGTGGTGGCAAGAAGGACTAAACGCCGTTGCTCGAGAGTTGCACTTATCACAAGACTTTATGAAGTGCAAACCTCTATATTTCAAAGGCACTGAGGGAGTTGTTGAATTAACTCAATGGTTCGAAAGGATGGAGACTGTTTTCCGCATAAGCAACTGTTCTGTGGAAAATCAGATTAAGTTTTCCACTTGTACTCTTCTAGCAGGTGCTCTAACATGGTGGAATTCCCATGTTATGACTGTCAGTCATGATGTTGCATATGCAATGACTTAGGCCGATCTAAGAAAGAAAATGATGTCCAAGGAACGAGATGAAAAAGCTCGAGGCTGAATTGCGGAATTTGAAAGTGAAGGGTACTGATGTGATAGGGTACAACCAACGTTTCCAGGAACTAGCACTGCTGTGTGTTAGGATGTCCCCTGAGGAGTCTGACATATGAAAGGTACTGTCTGCGGAATTACTGACATGATCCATGGAAATATTGTAGCATCAAAGCCGAAAACCATGCAAGAGGCTGTTGAAATGGCCACTGAACTAATGGATAAGAAAGTCAGCACCATTGCTGAAAGATAGGCTGAGAACAAAAGGAAGTTTGAAAACACTTCCCAAAACAATCATAAACAAACTACACAGACAAGAGATAGAGACACTGGCAAGGATTATTATACTGTAGACTGGTGAAAAGAACCATACGGTGGATCTAAAACCCATGCGCTAATGCAACTAATCACCATGACGGCCTGGTGGTGCTCCAAAATGCACAATGCAAACAAATTTGGCCATTTTGCCCGTGACTGTAGGAGTGCGGGAAATGCCAACAATGCTAACAGTAGAGGGGTTCTAGAGACTGGCCACAAACTACTTGCTTCGGCTGATTGTGTGGAGTTCAAGGACACTTCAAGAGGGAATGTCCAAAGCTAAAGAACAACAAAAACCGTGGAAATCAAGTTGGGTAGACAGGGACTCCAGCTAAGTGTATGCGGTTTCTGGGACATGCAGGACCAAACTAGACTCCACATCGTGACGGGTTCGTTTCCTTCTCAACAATCCGCTATGCTTCTATATTAATTTGATACTGGCGCGATAGAGTTTTGTGGTCTATTGCAATTTAGTTCCCAAATTGATATCACGCATTACCTTAGGAATCACTATTATGATGTCGAACTAGCTGACGGCGAGATAATTGGGTTAAACATATCATAGGGGTTGCACGTTAAATCTCCTGAACCACCCTTCAACAATAAATTAATGCCCGTAGAAGATTGGTCAGTTTCGCTGCTATAATTGGTATGGAGTATTGGGGGGTTGGCATGTACAACAGCAATCATTTTGTGTGCCAGAAGAGAAGATCATTTCGTATCCCCTAGGAACAATGAAACATTAATTGTCACGGTAAGGAAGCAACCGGGGACACGGGGGCTCCCACCTAATTTATTTTGTTGACGTCTGCACATTATCTCGTACTCCAAAACACAAGAATTCATGCTAAACGGATGTCCAGTCTTTTTGGTACATGTCACTACAAAGGAGGTTGAAGATAAGTTAGAGAAGAAGCGACTTGAGGATGTACCAATAGTTCGAGATTTTCCTAAAGTATTTCCTGAGGACTTGTCGGGTCTTCCTCCGACTCGACAAGTGGAATTTCAAATCGATTTAATACCTGGTGTTGCACCCATAGCTAAGGCGACTTATCGATTGGCACCTTCTGAAATGAAAGAGTTGTCGGAGCAACTAAAAGAACTATCTGACAAAGGCTTTATAAGACCTAGTTCCTCACCCTGGGGAGCTCCGGTCTTGTTTGTCAAGAAGAAGGATGGATCGTTTCGAATGTGCATTGATTACCAGGAATTGAATAAACTAACGGTGAAGAACCGTTATCCGCTCCCAAGAATTGATGATTTATTTGATCAGCTTCAAGGGTCGAGTGTCTACTCGAAGATCGACCTAAGGTCAGGTTATCACCAACTGAGGGTTCGAGAAGAAGACATTCCGAAGTTTTAGAACCCGTTACGGCCATTATGAATTTCAAGTTATGCCGTTTGGTTTGACAAACGCACCTGCCGTATTCATGGACCTTATAAATCGGGTGTGCAAACCATATTTGGATAAATTTATGATTTTCTTTATTGACGTTATTCTGATTATATCAAAGATACAAGAAGAACACGAAAGAGCACCTTAAGTTATCTTAGAATTGTTAAGAAAGAGGAGTTGTATGCCCAAATTTCCAGTCGTGGAATTTTTAGAATCCCAAAACGTACAGTTCCTTGGTCACGTGATTGATAGTGAGGGCATTCACGTGGATCCCGCCAAGATCAAATCCATTAAAGATTGGGCATCTCCTAAGTCGCCAACGGAGATTCGTCAATTTTTAGGTCTTGCTGGGTATTATCGAAGATTCATTGAAGGGTTTTCAAAGATCGCCAAACCAATGACCAAGCTCACCCAGAAGAAGGTCAAGTTTGAGTAGGGTGATAAACAAGAAGCAACTTTTCAACTGTTGAAGCAGAAGTTGTGCAGTGCACCAATCCTGGCCTTACCTGAAGGAAGAGAAGATTTTATCGCATACTGCGATGCTTCAAAGAAGGGTTTGGGAGCTGAAGTTAATTGCAAGGAAAAGGTGATTGGGATTAAGCATCACGCCAACTAAGATTCATGAGAAGAACTTACGACTCATGATTTGAACTTGAGCTAGTAGTCGTTCGCTCTCAAAAATTTGGTCGGCCACTACCTCATATGGAACCAAATGTGCACGGTGTCACTGATCATAAGAGGTCTACAACACTTTTTAATCAGAAATGGTTTGAACATAATGGCAACGTCGTGAGGTTGAGAGTTGCTTCGGTGATAAGGATTATAG
Source organism: Tanacetum coccineum (assembly GCA_026074375.1). Taxonomy (NCBI): domain Eukaryota; kingdom Viridiplantae; phylum Streptophyta; class Magnoliopsida; order Asterales; family Asteraceae; genus Tanacetum; species Tanacetum coccineum. The sequence goes on along the minus strand of BQNB010017075.1, from coordinate 57,086 downwards.
ATTGTTATCACCGGGAAGCAAACGGGGGGTTGTTGCTGATGCTCTAAGCAAGAAGGAGAGAGATCAACCATTAAGGGTTCGAGCCTTAGTCATGACTATAAGTTTGAATCTCCCCAAACAAATTTTGGATGCTCAAACAGAAGCACGAAAACCAGAGAACATCAAGAACGAAGATGTTGGAGGTATGTTGGTTGAAAATTCTAAGGATCCGGAGAAATTTAGAATGGAAAAGTTGGAACCCCGCGCGGATGGAACTCTATGCTTCAATGGCAGGAGTTGGTTACCATGTTATGGTGATTTGAGGACTGTGATCATGCACGAGTCCCACAAGTCAAAATACTCTATTCATCCGGGTTCTGATAAGATGTACCAAGACATGAAGAAGCTATATTGGTGGCCCAATATGAAGGCAAACATTGCCACCTATGTTAGCAAGTGTTTGACCTGTGCTAAGGTCAAGGCAGAACATCAAAGGCCATCAGGATTGTTGGTACAACCTGATATACCTCAATGGAAGTGGGACAATATCACTATGGATTTCGTCACGAAGCTTCCTAAGTCGTCACAAGGCTACGACACTATTTGGGTGATTGTTGACCGACTCACTAAGTCCGCAATCTTTGTACCAATGAGAGAGACTGATCCGATGGATAAACTTGCAAGAATGTACCTAAAGGAGGTGGTCACGAGGCATGGAATACCTCTCTTGATTATTTGTGATCGTGACCCTAGGTTCGCATCAAATTTCTGGAGGTCACTTCAGAATCGAGAAACCAAACTGACAATAATAATCACTAAGTAAACTCTTACACCACCGTACTATATAAAGTCGACATCATTTTATACAAAAATCCTATGTCCAAAAGTCAAGACGCATCCCTAGTCACCCTAGGACGATCGACTAACAAGTTTACTCGCCATTAAGGAATATACCAATTCATCATTTTCGACGAATACGTAATACCATAGAGCTTGGTAGTTACGACACCACCATAGGTATAAAGTCGTTATCACTCTAAGAAAGATGTTATAACTGACGCGTTTAGCCAAAGGGAACGAAAAAGCCCGCTAGAAGTCGAGCTTTGGTCGCAACAATAAATATTAAACCAACATCACAAATCCTGAACACTCAAGTTAAAGCAAACTAAAGGGGAATGCAAATGAGTTACCAAACGTGGTAACGAAATATTCGAATGAAAAAAACAATAACAAATAGAATTGTTGCCATAACATCCATTTATTATCATAGAAATAAGATTACATAAGGACATAAAGGAAATACAAGCTTTATTACAACCCTCCCCTAGCAATAATATCTATTTCTTCCAAAGGAGATCCACGCCGATTGCAAGAACGATGAGGGGCACGAGAATTGCTAGAATAAAGGCCAAATACTGAAATCCTTCTTCGTATGGGAAGTAGGCAAGATAAATGCCGAGTGCTATCGCGGTCGCCATCGCCAAGAGCGTGATGATGTGCAACATTTTTGAGGATTGGATAAGAGAAAATGTAAGTGAAAGATTAAGTGTTGTATGGAGAAATAGAGGAAGTAGCCGTTGGGGCTACTGTTCATAGCCGTTGGAGTTACTGTTCATATAAAAAAATTAATACCCACACCTCTTCATCAACACTATTCCGAAAGACCACTCGAACTGAATTGCGGGACGCAATTCTCTTAACACGGGGAGACTGTAACAACTCACATTTTCACACCTTTTTACTTCAATGAACATCCAATTATTTATTTTAAACTTTTACGCGTTCACTTTAATTTCCAACGATAAATTAAATCGCGTAAGCTAAAAATTATCATTCAATATAAACGGGCATCAAACGATTAAATGTTTACATCAAGCAAGTGTTAAGTAATTATTTTGAGGATAATTATTAACTTTGTTCATTTTATTTTTATTGGTTGCGTAAAGTGATTACGTTTCGCGATAAAATACGTTTAGGCATACCCGGAACCACCAAAACTTTTCTACGCTTCAACAAATACCCACGATTATACCCAATACTCAAAAATTAGAAAAACATATCATACATATACATATAAAACCGGATATGGCATGATATATACAAAGATATTACCTTTAAAAACACATCTCCATGTTTTCATGGGATGTTCTCAACTATTAGGGAACATCTACACATTTTCTTCATACCTTGACTACTATTCTTCCTCAAGACCCTCATCTTGTCTTAGAAGACTTCTATTTCATCTTTGACTAGCCTTGTGATTATATAGGAAGTATACTTGCAAGTAGTAACTCATTCAACACTTAACACTTTAGAAAAATCAAAACCATCTCCCCTTTTTGCTCTCTCTTAGGCCACGACATCAAACACCCCATTTAGCAAATCCATAGCTTGATTTTCTAAGACCATACAAGCATTCACACATCATTCCTATGATAACCTAAGGTGTTTTGAAGGGTTGGTTAAGCAATTGCAAGGTTTAATCAAGTTATTGCAAGATTAGGGTTTCTATTTGGATTAGGGTTTCTTGGTTGTGAAAGCTAGGGTTTAAAGTCTAAACAAGGGTTTAGAGCATATATCTCATCATCATACATCACTCTAAGGTTATCTAAAAGCTCTCATCTTTTCATAATTATGATTTTATGTGTATATATGTTCTATATAGTAAAATCACCATTTAGGACTTTTGAACATGTAAAAAGGATTTTTACTTGTGATTATGGATTTGTGCACTTTTACATATGATATGTTGTTGGTAATATCATGTTAAAATGGATATATAAGTATTATACCATGTTGGTTAAGTGTAAAAATGTATATATACAAATTAGGGTTTTTAAAGTCACTTAATAAGTTTCAAGTAAAAGTGGGGTAAATGACTTGATAATCTTGTTCATGGACTTTTATTTATGTTATATGGATGCTAAAATGATGTTATAATGGAAGTATAAGTCTTGTACACTATTGGTTTATGTATAAAAAGTCTATGTACAAACTTGTTAAATTAGGGTTTTACTTATAAACTTGTAATTAAAAGTTACCAAGTAAGTTGTGATTTAATGGTGTTATAAAGGACTTGATAATATGGACTCATGGACAAGATATGGACATTATTATAAGTAACACATATGATAAATAAGACTATAAAGACTTGTGGTAATTTACTAAATTGAAAAGTGTATAAAACAAGTTATATAAATAAGTATACAAATTATAAAAGTACTATTCATACCAGACACTTTTTGAAAATATTTTAAATTAGATAGAACTTTTAATTACCAAGACGTTCGCGACATAATCACAAAAAATAAATTAAAATGGTCAGTTACGACTTTTTACGAGTACGTACGATTAATTTTATAAAAATAGTTTTATAAAATATGCATGAACTATAAAAGTACTGTTCGTCAGAGGACTAAAAAGTTATAAATTTAGTATTTTGATAAATCTTCTTAATACGAAACCGTAGACATAAAGAACGTACAAAACAGAGTTAAAACAAGAAAGATAAGCACTATTTTCTATTAGGCAATATTTCCTGACATAAATAGTGTTGGTTCGTTTTTAATAAAAAATTTACGAAACATTTTAGAATCACTTATATAATATTTATACGAGTTTTATGTAACACCCCCCAAAAATGTGTCGCAGCGGAAATGTATCCGGGGGCGTTACTTCATAACACACAGCGCTAGATACAAGAGAACGACCTCTAAATGTGTCGTTTGAAAAGTAATCTCGTTGATTTCCTTGAAATTAATATAATGTTTGTCCCATAATTGCATCACAATAAAAATCTTGAAATTAACACAACTAGATTTGATCACTTGTATGTATGTAGAAATCCATGAATGAAATCTTGTCAGTTTAGACTCCAATGCACATCAAATAATCCAAGCATCTAATTCACCTGAGAAAAACATGCTTAAAAGTGTCAACATTAAAGTTGGTGAGTTCATAGGTTTTGTAAGTATAAATGTTGAACCAAAGTTCCGTAAAGTAGGTATGACCGTTTAAATCCTTAAATGTTCTTCCAAAATGTATGTATGATTTTTAGAAATCAAAAATTGTAAAGCATGCATGACCATTCAAATCCCCAAATAGTCACCAAAACGTATGTATAGTTGAACCACCTTTGTTCAAAGTATGTATTGCCACTTTATTCAATACAACGCGCAAGTATTCATGTATATGTATTGTTGGTCCTGTAGACCCAACCAATCGTATTCCGACCTGTTATAACGTTCGTTTTCCCAGTGATAGCTAATCACCCGAACGGGGATTGTCAATCCCGAATAGATCTATTTTATAACATTCGCGTGGACAACATGCTATAACGTTCGTTTGCCCAGTGATAGCTAATCACCCGAACGGGGATTCACACCCGAATAGATCTATTTCATAACATTCGCGCTCACCCTCCAAGTGATTTACAGTTCATGAAGCTGTGACGTAGACTTGTATGTACCCATCACAGGTGTCCCCTCCAAGAACACCCGGGCATTTATTTAAAGAATATGTACTCCCGTTACCGGTGTCCTCTCCAAGAACACCCGGGCAGTATTGTAAAGAATACTCCCGTTACCGGTGTCCCTTCCAAGAACACCCGGGCAGTAATGTTGTTGTTATCAGTTCAATCCACTTAAACTAATCCGTAATCATTTCAAAAGTAAAGTATGCATTCATGTCCAAAAATGAAGTCAAGTAATGTATCCCATAGCGAGCTATATAATGATATGTAAAACCAAATATATGAAATCAACCATGTAAATTCCATTTGTAAAACAAGCATTTCTCACCCCAAAAATAAATATAAAACCATAAAAACAGGGGCATTAAACTCCCATTGATGTATGCAGTAACCTGGCGGAACTGCACATATTAAGCGCACACAAACGAAAACCGAAACGGCTCGATCACGAAGTTGCGGTTTATCTTAACGGCTAAGACCAACTAGCCTAGGATAATGTATTTGGTTTTCCGATGGATATTACAACAACGCGACATGTTGAAAAAAGATTTAGATTTAAATTGCAATAACTTGGTGTTTGGTTTAGAATAAATAAACAAAATAATGCAAGGTGTGTTATATATTCCGTATATATTACATATGAAAAATGAACAAGTATATAATTCGTATCGTGAATTATATAACAAAGAAAAAAAACAACCAAAAGGATAATACGAAGTGTATATAATACGCGACATGTATTATATATGAAAATAAAATAAAAGTATATAACACCTTGCAAGTATTATATAAGAACCATGGGAAAAATAATCAAAACAAAAAAATTCGACACGTTTTCGGAAATCACCAATTTAATTATTAAAATGTCCTTGCATAAAAGTAACCTGCACTATTTTAATGTTAACGAAACATGTGAACCGATTTTGTCAAGCTTTTAACAAAAATTATGACCTCATCTCCTGTCAGGATTTATCAAATCATAATTTTAATAAATTAATTCTTCGTCTCCTTCTTAGTTAAAATCGTTGTCGCTCTTTGTAATTGTAATAGTTTTTCGTTTGTTTAACCGGATTATTGTATAATTTCCAAATAACATCTTAAGGCACTATATTAACTTCGACTTTTTTATCGGGTTTCTAAGATAATAGAAATTATAATGAAATTTATTAAGTATAGTAGTTTATAGATTTTTCGGCATGATCTATTTGTTTATAAGACGTTTCCATATTTATAAATTCAATGTTTTCCACTAAATCAATCAATTTTTGCAATCACTCGCGTTTTTGATTGTATATATATATATATATATATATATAATATATATATAACTATTATAGTAAATATATGAAAATATATATAAAACTAAATCAAACTAACAAAACAAACACATCTCATGTGTTGTGAAGCACAAAACAAAATAATAATTAGCGTATTTATTTAACCATTTAAACCACCATTTTAATCCGGTTTTAATTATAAAATCTTTCAATATATTTATTTGTTGATTTTTATTAACCAAACGCACCCTTATTTTGAAACTGTCAAACCAAACACGCCCTTGTTCATCTCTGCTAAACCAAACCCCCCTTTTACGGTTTAACTGCTAACCCAAACTCCCTCTTACAGTTTTCTGCACACCCAAACGCACCTACGGTTTTTTTTCTGCTAACCCCAAACATCACTTTACACAGTTTTGAAACAACCAACGCACCCCTAGTGCAAATCTGCACAACCAAACTCCCTTCTTACGCCCCCCCTCCCTCCCCCACAACCCTTTATACGTTCCAGCTATACCAAACGCACCCTTCTCGTTAACTGCAAACCAAACGCCCCTTTACAAAAACTGGGAGTCATAAACCAAACAAATCCATTATGGTTGTTAACCACCCACTCCAAACGCACCCCTTTCCGTTAAAAGCAAACAAACACCCCATTGGTTGATTTTTACTCATCCAAACCGCCCACCGTCTTTCGATTAAAGTCATCCATAATCAAACCACAACCTCTTACTTGTCCATTCAAACCAAACGCACCCTTGTGCGAGTATGAAAACCAAAACGCACCCTGGTCGGTGCAAATACCAAACCGAACGCACCCTTGTGGTGCCGAAATCAAACCAACGCACCCTAGGGTGGTGGCTGCCCCACCAAACGCACCCTCGTGGTGCATATGAATAATCAACCACCCGATTCAGAAGAGCGTCGTCTGCCTACAAACTAAATTACTAACGACAAACACAACTACTTAAGTCCCAACACACCAATTGCAATAAACAACAAATCCCTCTGCTTAAAAAAACCGAACCGCACCCTCTGAGATGATGGTGAGAGGTGATAGAGATGGTGGTGTGAAGGAGATGTTGACTGCGTTGCTGCCAAAGGCGGAAGAGCGGCGTGCGTGGCACGAGTGGTGTTGGGGATCGGGAATATCGGTGATAGCGAGCATTTTTAGGAAACGCCAGGAAAACTCGCTGAATAACTCGTTGGAAAAGTTTTCCGGCGGCGGCGGCGGCGTGGCCGACCGGCAATGGGGAAGGGAGAAGACATAGATGTGTGTGTGTGTTTTATTTTTCCTAATGAAAAAAAATAGATTTATATATATAATATATATAGATATATATATGATATATATATATATATAATAAATAAGATATATATATAAACTTATAAATTAAATGCAAGTTTACAAATAGATGGGGGTTAGTTTTGTAATATATTCACAAGGCCATAAGTGTAACTTTTGGTAAGTTATTGAGATTCGTGACTCTTTAAGCCACTTATCGATATTCCAAAATTCGACACTTATGCGCCATTGATTTCCAAATAATTTTTACAACAAAATGAGTATTCATTTGATATATATCATAAAATTTATTAATACATTTAATAAAAATATTGTTATTTATTTGGAAACCCGTTATGTCTTGTCCGAAAAGTAAAATAAAAATTAAATTTTTTAACTCGAATACTTTGCGTATATCAACTAACGTTACTGAATAAAATGATGACTAATTTATTAAATATTTTTATTTAATAAAAAGTGTTGATTAAATACATTTAATTATTTTTTTGTTTCTAAAATCTTGCGAGGGTATTTTCAGTCACTATCTGACCTGTATATCGGGTCCTCGTCAAAATAAAATTTTTGTCAGGAATGCATTTTACATCAATTTGATTTACAGAGTCCGAAACGTGAAAATGTGAGTGCTCGTTCTGATCTAAAATCAACTTAGGAATAACGAATAACTCTTTCTAAATATGTTCAGTAAAATACTGGTTACCGGTAATCGCTTTTATGTGACAATAAAAGACCAAAAGTCTAAAAGTCAAATCGGACCTGAAAAGTCAAAGGTTAAAATAGTCATTTAAAATTTCCAAAAATTGTCGGATGTTACAATAACTACCCCTTAAAGAAATCTCGTCCCGAGATTAAAATTTAGTGTTCACCGTTATGTGTGACCACAAAAAGATTAAGATGTTAATAAAACCAGTCTAAACAGGTAACGCTGATAACTTATTTAGCAAAATTTTGGTGTTATTCGACAACTTATCTCAATATACCAAAAGTTTTTGTCTAGGCTTGACCAGTGACGGAGATTAATCCATCAAAAAGCATCTCAAAAAACAATTTCATTACAGGCATATGATTGATATAACCGACTTATAAAGCGAAAGTCCTCTTAATAGCTGAAAGCATCGAAAGAGAAAGTGATAGTCCGCGTGAGTATTTATGTAGACGTTTTGAATGTTCCAGGACGGAGTCCTCGTTTCTGATATCTGAAAAACGTTCTAGATTAATAACGACCGAGGCTAATTGAAGTAAGAATCCAACTACTTAAGTATACTAGGATGTATCGCGACCTAAGTCTTCGTACTAGTGGCCCGTAATGAAAGTCCCCACTATCCTCTTTCGTCGATAGGGTTTTATCAGGTTTTAAAGGGGTTGTATTAACCTATAGGAACACAAGTCTACCAGCTAGGACCACTCCAGACCCACAACATCAACATAACGACAATAACCTAACAAATGGTGATAGATCAAAGAGTAAGACATTCGAGAAACAATATCCCATAGACATGCACGATCAACAAATGAGAAGATCTCGCGGGAGAGCTTATGCGATGGACGACGGAATATGGTACTCAGTCGTTAGTTCGAGGATGAATCAACTCCATTAGTTCAAGTGTGTAACAAGTCTATTAGTTCCACAAAAGTTCATGATCGCGAGGATTAGCAACGACAAAAGTAATAACTTAAGAATGAGATAAGGTAGTTTCAAGCGAGGCCTTAAGATTTCTGCGGAGTGGCAAGACACTATTGTGCTTCTAAACCTTTTTAACGGATTCCGGTGATTATCGGGTTCGAGTTCATACTCGTGTCATATTGGATACCATTAAGCCCACTCATTTATAATTCATTACTTACATAAAGGAGCGTCCTAATTTATGTAAGTAAGAAATGATAAACTTATGTTAGGATTTTACAATTTCTTTATTTAACTGAAGAGGCGTCCCAATCCATTTAAATAAAGAGATTATAAATCATACTACTTAATTAATTTACCGTGATGTCAATACGCTTACTCACATAGACCTCAAGGTGATGAGGATAACAGGACCGATTCATTGCATCTATGAGTATGGGGCGAGTGTTAAAACTCGTCTTTGAAGGCGGGGAGTAAAACTACCAAGGAATATCGACCTAGAGTTCAAGATAGTTAATGAGTACTCGGTTAGAGTAAACAAGGTAAAGGTCTCTATGAACGAGTCAACATAGCGATTATCATATCAATCCTCCTATTACAAGTCCCGCCCATACAAGACTTGTAATACTTAGATTCATTAATCCCATGTAAACAGAACTGTGACGGGTTTTGTTAACATATCAATCATCATATCAATCATATTACAAGTCCCGCCCCTACAAGACTTGTAAACTTAGATTCAACATACTTCCCAAGTAAACAAAAAATTATAACTGGCTTCGTGTAATACGATATGTATAAGAGCTGTTGAAAAAGAAAAAAATAAAAATTCCTTAGAGACCATTGTTTAACTTACAATGTCTGAGAACGAAATGAGACCATTGTGCAACTCACAATGTCTAAGAAGTAAAATGAGACCATTGTGTAACTTACAATGTCTGAGGTATAAATGAGACCATTGTGCAACTCACAATGTCTTAAGAAATGTTCTAGTATTTATATAATTAACTCTTATATAAATAAACGTACGATATACGCAAAAGGAATGCAAGCATATATATTATATATATGTATGTCATGTAAGCACTTAAGGTAACAAGTAACCTAAGCAAGTAAGCAAGTAGTGTGTATGCACTTTGAAAATGTTTGATGTGATGCAATAATTTGCGAAAACGGCTATAGTCAAGGTAAAATATGCAACACTATTCGGCTATAGCCATTGCTCTGATGACCAAATCTGTAACACCCCAAGACTGTGTCGCAGCGGAAATGTGTCCGGGGGCGTTACTTCATAATACAGCAACACTAGATACAAGAGAACGACCTCTAAATGTGTCGTTTGAAAAAGTAATCTCGTTGATTTCCTTGAAATTGATATAATGTTTGTCCCATAATTGCATCACAATGAAAAGCTTGAAATTAACACAACGAGATTTGATCACTTGTATGTATGTAGAAATCCATGAATGAAATCTTGTCAGTTTAGACTCCAATGCACATCAAATAATCCAAGCATCTAATTCACCTGAGAAAAACATGCTTAAAAGTGTCAACATTAAAGTTGGTGAGTTCATAGGTTTTTGTAAGTAAAAATGTTGAACCAAAGTTCCGTAAAGTAGGTATAACGTTAAATCCTTAAATGTTCTTCCAAAATGTATGTAGATTTCAGAAATCAAAAATTGTAAAGCAATCATGACAATCAAACCCCAATAGTCACCAAAACGTATGTATAGTTGAACCACCTTTGTTCAAAGTATGTATTGCCACTTTATTCAAGACAACGCGCAAGTATTCATGTATATGTATTGTTGGCCCTGTAGACCCAACCAATCGTATTCTGACCTGTTATAACGTTCGTTTGCCTAGTGATAGCTAATCACCCGAACGGGGATTGTCAATCCCGAATAGATCTATTTTATAACATTCGCGTGGACAACATGCTATAACGTTCGTTTGCCCAGTGATAGCTAATCACCCGAACGGGGATTCACACCCGAATAGATCTATTTCATAACATTCGCGCTCACCCTCCAAGTGATTTACAGTTCATGAAGCTGTGACGTAGACTTGTATGTACCCATCACAGGTGTCCCCTCCAAGAACACCCGGGCATTTATTTAAAGAATATGTACTCCCGTTACCGGTGTCCCCTCCAAGAACACCCGGGCAGTAATGTAAAGAATATGTACTCCCGTTACCGGTGTCCCCTCCAAGAACACCCGGGCAGTAATGTTGTTGTTATCAGCTCAATCCACTTAAACTAATCCGTAATCATTTCAAAAGTAAAGTATGCATTCATGTCCAAAAATGAAGTCAAGTAATGTATCCCATAGCGAGCTATATATATAAGTATGTAAACCAATTTGTAATCAACCATGTAAATGCATTTGTAAACAAGCATGCTCTCACACCAAAAATATATATAAAACCAGTAAAAACAAGGGGGCTATAAACTCACATTGATGTTGCAGAACGATTGGCGGAACTGCACATATTAAGCACAGCACAAACGGAAAACCAGAACGGCTCGATCACGAAGTTGCGGTTTATCTTAACGGCTAAGACCAACTAGCATAGGATAATGTATTTGGGTTTTCCGATGGATGATTACATCAACGCGACATGTTGATAAAAGATTTAGATTTAAAGTTGCAATAACTTGGTGGTTGGTTAAATCAATAAATCAGAAAGTAACGCAAGGTGTGTAATATATTCCGTATATATTACATATAGAGAGAATGAACCAAGTATAAAACTCGTAATCGTGAATTATATAACAAAGAAAAAAAACAACCAAAAGGATAATACGAAGTGTATATAATACGCGACATGTATTATATATGAAAATAAAATAAAAGTATATAATACCTTGCAAGTATTATATAAGAACCATATGAAAAATAATCAAAACAACGTAATTCGACACGTTTTCGGAAATCACCAATTTAATTATTAAAATGTCATTGCATAAAAGTAACCGCACGTTTTAATGTTACGAATCATGTAACCGATGTTTGTAAAGCTTTTACAAAAATTATGACCTTATCTTCCAGTCAGGAGTTTATAAAATAATATTTTATAAATTAATCTTTCGTCTCCTTTCTTAGTTAAAATCGTTGTCTCGTTTGTAATTGTATAGTTTTCGTTTGTTTATCCGGTTATTGTATAATTTCAAAATAACAATCTTAAGGCAATATATAACTTCGTCTTTTATCGGGTTTCTAAGATAATAGAAATTATAATGAAATTTATTAAGTATAGTAGTTTATAGATTTTTCGGCATGATCTATTTGTTTATAAGACGTTTCCATATTTATAAATTCAATGTTTTCCACTAAATCAATCAATGCTGCAACACTCGCGTTTCAATTTATATATATAAACGAAATTAAAATAGGTAAAACCAAACACATCTCATGTGTTGTAAACACAAAACAAAATAATAATTAGCGTATTTATTTAACCATTTAAACCACCAATTTAATTTGGTATTAATTATAAAATCTTTCGATATATTTATTTGTTGATTTATATTAACCAAACGCACCCTTATTTTGAAACTGTCAATCCAAACACGCCCTTAGTTCATCTCTGCTAAACCAAACGCACCCTTAGTGCGGATTCTGCTCACCCAAACACCTCTTTTACGGTTTCTGCACAACCAAACGCACCCCTTGGGTGTTTTCTGCTATCCTAAACGCACCCTCATTGATTTCTACATAAACCAAACGCGCCTAATTTGTTGTTAACCCTAAAACCAAACACCCTTTTTGTGATAACCTAAACCAAACGCACTCTGCTGGTGAGATTTAAACAAACCAAACGCACCCTTTGGTGCTTAGGACAGCCAAACGCACCCTAGTGGGTTATAAGAACCCAACGCACCCTATTTTGTGCTATGAACAAAGAACCAAACGCACCCTTTTTGGTACATCAAATCAAACGCAGCCTTGTGGGCTGATAAACTCGAAACAAACAAACGCCTCTATGACTGTCCTGAAACCAAACGCACCCTGGTTGGTGCAAAACCACACCAACCCACTGTGGTGCAAACCAAACGCACCCTAGGTGCTTAATATCAAACCAAATAGCACCCTTGTGGTGCTTATCTCAAACGAAACGCACCCTTGCGTTACCCACCAAACAGACGCACCCTTGGTGTTTGTTTAACAAAATTAAAGCACCTTGCGGATTCCATAACTCCCAACGCACCCCTGTGGGTTTATGACCGAACAAAAACAAACACCCTTTTATTTGGGGTTATTTAAAACAACAAATGCACCCTCTAGTGCAATAATTAAAACCAAACGCACCCTTTGGTGGTGCGTGGTTGTGGCGGAGACGATGGTGGGAGTGACGAGGAGGTGGCGGTGGATGTGACATGTCTCAATAAGTTAAGGGTGAATTTTCTAAATTTTTCACAGGGACCAAAAGTGTAAATTTTTGTAAATAATGGTTCGGGACTCGTTTGAGCGACTTATGGATGATTCAAAATACGAAACTTGCGCCATTGTTTTCCAAATTATTTTTCCGATAAAAATAAGTATTTACTTGATAGTATTTCATAAATATTTTTATAACATTTATAAAAATATTTGTTATTTATTTGGTGACTCGGTTAAAATAAAAAAACGAATTTTAACTCGGATATTCGCGTTATCCACAACGATTAAATAAATAAAATATTAAATGATTTTATTTAACAATTTTATTAAATGTATAGTGATAATTAAAAATAAATTTAATTATTTTTGTGTCGGTCACGATGGTGTATATTTCTAAACTTTGTAGGCTGTTTTAGCCTCTCTTTGTTGCTTTAGTTTTCTAAGTCTCGGGTTGTAAAACCAAAAAGTTGTTTGTATAAATATCATTTTACATCAAATGTCTTTATGGTCTGAACGTGTGAAAACGTGATTTAGTGGTTTCGTTTTGATAATTCAATCTATGAATTAATATATATTAATATATTATATATATATATATAAGTTAAAAATAACCTTCACTTGAGAGATGTAATAATAGATAGGATTTATTATTTAAAATATGTTCTGAAAATGTTTACCCATTACATGGTAATTGCTTTTATGAGACAATAAAATGTCAAAAGACAAAAAGTCAAGTCGGACCAAAAAAGTCAAAGGATAAAATAGTCATTTAAAATTCCAAAAATTACCGGATGTTACATCATCAGTCAAAGATACTGGCATACTGCAGTTAATTTGATTGAAGGCAATTAATGTGATTGATTACGAACGTAGAGCGCACTCTAAGGAAATTACCCCTATACGCTGTATTGAGCTCATTCAATACGGCGTATCCAGTCTTTTTCAAACACTATAAATAGGAGACTTAAAAACGAGTTTTCAGTGTGCAAAATTACATTCTCTATACCATAAACACGAAAATTGATTTTCTCAAGAGAAGAAGAGTAGCCAAGGTCAAGCATAACCATAATTCCATAGAAGACACCGTGTAATTCCTATACTCTTATAATCATTTAATTTTTGGTATCGTTTGGTAAAACGTTTAGTTTACCTTGGTTATTTGATCACGCTTGTATAATTACAATGGTTATGGGCTAATACCCTCGGGTAGTAGCCATGTTAATGAAGATTTAAAGTTTGGTTTGTTTTAATCCGATTGCCTTAATTTATCATTGATTATTTAATTATGTTTATCACCTAATACTTGTCTATGTGCTTGACTATGCGACCTATCATTTAACTGGGTCTAGTGAGACTCACAAAGTGATCTAGATACATGGATAACTCTTTATATTGTGTTTTACATATCTGGACCAATAGGATCACAAATAATGTCTTGTCCTTACCTTTTGATTAGTGAGCTTAGTTGGACCGGCATGTAACCCGTTTATGTTTCAACGAGTACGTTCTTAATTAATTGGTAAAGATTGCAATAGTGGACTACCAATATATAAAACACCGTCGAGCAGTAAGTCGGTAAAGTCCCGATGGGCTAGGGTATTAACAAGATCATCATTGCCTTAATTCCCTAAGATATATTATAGTTAAACTAAAGGATGCTTTATGCGGATGCGTTAAATTATGATAGGATTTCAATGTGTCTAGGTCTTAGGAAGAAGTCCCGCTTAAGTCTTAAGAATGATATGCCGCCTCGAGATAAGCAATCATTACACTAAACAAACAAACCAACATTTAATCGGATTTAATATGGCTAATACAGTTTTCTATCATTTGTGTTGCACCTCTCTTTTATCTTGTGATTATTTACTTTTTATGATTATTGTGTTTAGAATTAATTTTGGTCACCACTAAACCTGTGGTAGTCTCTCAGGCTAAAAAACCTCCTTTTTACCACTAATAAATATGTATAGCATAGGTTTAACTAGTAATTAGATTAATTAAAATACTGATAGAATATAAGATTAACCACCTTATTCTTAGTGTTTGACACCCCACTTACCACGAAGCTACATCTTGACCGGGTACACTGCCCGTTAAAGTGTTGTTTTAGGTTAAGTTGGCTAAATATAAATTTAAAACTTGGAAATCAATAAACAACCCACTACAACAACACATCATTATTGTAGATCCCAATTCAATATAGATCTTTTAGCCTGTTAAGGGTTGTAGCCAATATGGATAGTTCCACACTAACTACAGGAGAAACAATGACTATAAACACTATAAGTTATGCAGAAACTAACCTATAATGTTAAGAAGAACAATAAATACTAAACTTTGATTATTATTAATACGATTGCTAACTAACAATTTTGTAAGACATGTTGATCCCAATCCTAGATTGATTCTAACACTTGTAATAAGCGTATGTTATCTTGGATAACTCCAAAATAACAATTATAGAGACTTTTTGTTGATACTAAAATGTATGCGGAATCTACACTTTAATACTCTAGAAGTAATATGAATATAAGTATGATGCAGTAGAATGAACACAGAGTATTACCAAAAAGCTTCAATATTATTAAAGATAATAATACGAGTACTCTCCTAGTACTAGGGTTTATAACCTTGAAGATATTAATTCGATAATTGAGTGATCTCAAAAACATTAACCTAGGACCTCCTTTTATACACCACAAGGAGTCATTTACAAGATAACTACAAATCTTTTAAGATCTTTTACAATTCTAAACATATATGAATCTTCCTAATCTATATAAGATATACATTCTATACTTATCTTCACGTAACTTTGTCTTCAAGTCTTCTCCTTGCAGCAGTATTAAAAACATAAGCAGTACTTGTAACACCCCCATTTTTACAATATAGCAGCGGAAGCTAATCTGGGGTATTACTTCATGGATACAACAATCATAATCATAGAAAACAACTTTAAAAGAGACGTTGTTGGAAAAATTTAGTTATCATTCATTATAATCAGAGTTTTTACAAAATGCAGGTCCCAAAATCTAAAACATTATGTTTGAATGATAACAGTTCAGCCATTTTTGAGTCCATGCCACTCCGTGCCGCAACTTGCTTAATTACCTGAGATAAACATGCTAAAAGAGTCAACACAAAGGTTGAGTGAAATTCATAGGTTTGAAATGTAATAGTTGAAAACAAGTTATCGTAATGGAAATATTGGCATTGCAGGGATAATTATCATGGAGATCAGTATTATTATGGAGAATAGTATTATCATGGGAAAATAGTTGAATATTAATCAAAATGGTTTGAATGCAAGTTAACTATAATTGTAATAATGCAAAACGAATACAATTATCATGGAAAATCAGTTAACATTTTAATATTGCACACCTAAAGCTCATGACCATCAATAACATTAACAGGGAAATTCACCGTAGTGATATTGGTTAGGGACAGATGACCCCCAGTGGAAAGGAATAAAACTTGCCCAAGGTTACCTATATAGGACAAATATTAAATGCGTTTGCTACCCAAAGCATGGTATACAAACGGGAGCCGTCACCACCCCAATAAGATTCTATCACATTAATTCCCGCTGTTCACTGCCTCGCATGCCAAGTAATTAAAGAATCATTATATGGAAGAAGGCACTGAACTGGAAGCTACATGGCAATAATAATCTGGATAGCCTACAGTTGGAAAAACAACCTTGCATTCATGTTTATAGCAGGTAATTCACAGGTTTATAAAAGTATTGATATGTGAGTTATTATGAACTCATTAAGTCTTATAAAATAATCACATTTGTTATATAGATAAATGATTATGTAAAAGAGTTTGTAACAAGCATGTATCCCCCACAGCAGGGTTTATAAAACTTCAAAGATGAAAAGCGAGGCTATGATCCTCACCTGGTAGGTAGAATTGTAATAAATAATCTGAGAATGAAAGCTACGAACTTAATCACAATCTTAAACTGGTAATGTTTGATATATGTAAAATGATAGTACAATTAGCCACGCCACACAACCTGAGTAGAATATGTCCAAGATCATATGAGGATTGTACTTATAGAACTTGTTATAAAGAGTTATGAGTTTTGATAAAAGATTTTTGGAATTAATTGTATCACTGTTCGCCATCACAATACCAGAAAGTCAATCAGTAAAACGATTTGAGGAGCTAGGGCACTTTAAAAATCGTAAAATGCCCAACAACTCAGTCAGAACGTAATAATAATAACCAAGATGAAAACTCCTTTAATATAAGCTCATCCCTATATTTTGTGATACGATATAACCGGTTTTTAAAGCGTTTTAATCAATATTTGAAATGTAAGCACGAGAAAGCGTTAATTAAAAGTATGTCCAAATAAAGTTTTGAGCATGATTTTATTAACTTTTTCAAAAATGTACATTTTCGACCTGGGTTTGGAAAATTGCAAGTAGACCCCTGGGGTTTGCATTTTTACGACTTTGGTCTCACCTTTATGATATACCCAAGTAAACCTGGACTTTGAAAAAGTGGGGGGGGGGGGGGGGGGGGGGGACATAATAGAGACCCCTATAGTAATAACTATTATAAAATGACATAATCATCCCCTTTAGTTATTAATTTTCAGAAAGTTACGATAAATACCCCTTGCAATGGATATAAGTAACAAAACATAGTCCAAATTGCCATGCAAGCTATGTTTAACAATTTCATTTAGACAGTTTAATAAGTTATGAATAAACTAACATATTAAGTGGTTACATACACCAAAGTTTATTTTAACGATTCGTGTAAGCTAGGAAGGTAAAACGGTACGACTTAGGGTTTCAAAACTAACTGTGTGGTTTTTAAGTTCAAATTCCTTCATTAATACAATAAAGTGGTTTTATTTTAAAACATTAGTTAATCATGCTAGATAGATTTATAAAACCATATTTAAAATCATTATAACATTTAGTTTAAGAAAAAAAACGCGAATTAAGGTTTCAGGTGTAACGTTTGGAATCAAAATTGTGAAAAGAGCAATGAATTGAGTTATGAAACTTTTAACAAGAGGTATATTAAGGATCATACATATGAACATTTAAAAGGTTGTAGAGCAGAAGTAAAACAATAAAAAAAAAAACCCTGGGTTTTGATCTTCAAGGAGCAAAAATGGTGAAACCGGTTCAGAAATCGGGACTTTCGGCTTGTTGACGCTAGAATTAACGGACTCCCGGGCTACGTTCATATGTTTTCTTCTTTTAGCTCCTTTCTGTACTGAGCCTCTTAAAGATCCGACTTAGGATCTATTAAGGCAAAAGGATTGCCCTATATGGTTTAGAAAAGAGAGTTGGGGGATTGAAGAAAAATGAAGATTTAGGGTTCCTATTTTAAGTTAAAGTACCCATTAAGTCTTAAGTTATGCTTAGAAAATCTGAGATGGGACATGTGTAAAAGCTAGGTAGGGATGTGAAGAAGCTATTAGGATTGTGTTGTATAAGCTAGGAAGTAGCTTTGGTGAGTGTTGTAGGATTGGGGTATGCCCGCGGCATGAAGTTAGGACAAAGCAATCCATGTGCGTTCTCAAATTTGACCAAGCTTGGTCCAAGTATGCCATAAGCTGCAACTATGATCCTAGAAGAGTTCACATTGGTTATTTGGACTTGTAGCAATTAAGGGTCAAATGGTCATAAGAATAAACAGGGTCTATTTGGTTTCGAAAAACGGTTTCTTTCTTCAAATGTTTTTCCCACAAGTATATTGTTTTATAATGATAAGTGAATGATGAAATAGGTTGTTAAGGTCTGGTATTAAAGTAATTAGCAAAGATTAGCAATTCGTTTGGGTTAAAACGGATTAGAATTGAAGAAATGGGAGTACGGGTTCAACTAGGGCTCATTTAGGGTTTTCTTGACTTTCTTGGTTTATAATTCGTATGAATTATGATTAGGAAATTGTGAATACAGTTTCCTAGGGCTTATATAAAAGTATATCAATAAATTTTTGGTCGTTTGGTTTAAGTTATAATGGTGTTTGGAATGAGAAAACGGGTCAAAGTTACAATTAGGGCATAATTAGGTTTCTTCTGGAATCATTAAGGTTTCTAGGCTTTGAATTCTTGTACACCTGCCAAGTTAATGATAGAAAAAGATTTGAAAAAGAATTATAGGATTGTAAAATAAGTTCGTTAAACAACTTATTTGATGTGTTGGTTTTGGGTTTACAATGGATAAAAGCCAAGAAACAGGTACATTGTTTAGAAACTAGCTCGGTTTTTTAGAGGTTTAGGGTTTGAATTAGGTTTTGAGTTGCATAAGAGATGTCTGAAAGTTTAAGAATAGAATATATAGGGTTTATTACATTGTCGAATGAGTGTAGTAGCTTGTACACAAAAGTTGGTGAGAAATTTAGAATGAAAAACGGAGGTAAAAACGGGCTTATTTTAGATAAACATGCTTAATGATTTGTACATTGAAGCTTTAGAGATTTGTACTTTGACTTTAGAAGGGATTTTTATATTTCCAAATGAGATATCATATTACTTGTACATATGCTTTAGTAGCTTGTTTGTATTCCACTTTAGGTTAACCCTTCAGAGATTAGGTGTATTGGAGTATCATGATAACGGTTTAGAGCCCCGAACCTTGATATAACGTTATGTGAATGGTACATTATAGGAATAATGTACTTTGTAATAAAGATATTATGATATTGACTTGACATATTATGATGTTTGCTTGACATATATGAAGACAGGATTGCCATAGATAGGTTGTGTGAGCTTGTCTACTTTAGTTATGACATACTGAGATATATAAGTAATGTGATAAAGCGAAAAATTTCCTCGTATAATTGTGATAATAGTAAAATAGGTTGATGAAAATTCTTGAGTTGTTATAGTACTCATTTTAATATTGGCAGTACTATTTAATACTGGCAGTACTAAAGTATGCCTGGCAGTACTAACTTCTTCTAGCAATGTTAACTCAATGAAGATTTATTCCCAACAATCCTCCTCTAAACGTATAATTTACCCTCAAATCTTAAGTTTCTTCATGATTAAATCTTCTGATCTTCTGCTGATGATTCTTTCAAACATTCTTCTATTCTTCTATCTGTGACTTGATAAGCTCCAAAGCTATTGTACTCTCCTCTTCTGCTTCTAACTATAATTTTAACATCTTTTTCAATATATCCTTAGTCAAAGGATATTTCTTTTCTACAAACATGTATAATTCCATAGGAACTCCCCATAATGACAAAGTATGAATTTCACTAAATTCATGTAGCTTCCATTTCAGCAATCTCCACTCGTGTTGATTTCTCCAAACTTCATCTTCTTCATCTGGATCAAATAAAGTCTTGAGGTCTACCTAAAGTATCAACTTATATCCTTCTGAAGTCTTGTCTTTGAACCTTTCCATAACTAGTCTATGCAAATCTTCCAAGTCTTGTCTATCAAATCTATTTACCATACTCTCAAATGTTTTATGATAGCTGGTATTTCCATGTGCTCTAATGATCTTGTACTCATGCATATCTCCTAAACTTTAAGATTCCCAATCTACTATTGGATACCTTGTATGGAGAATTTCTGGATTTACCACTACTTCTTCATCTGGAACAACTAACAACCACATTCTAAGTTCTTCTTTTTCCTTCTCATAGTCAGTTGTTTCTTCCTTATCAAGCTTTTGTCTTTTTGAAGTTTCCTGAGAATCTTTAGACCTTTTTCTTGCAAGTAATTTTCATCTCTTGCCTCCATTCTTCTTAGAAACTTCCTTTTCAATCTGTGCAGGCTTTTCTTCACCTTTCTCTTCTTGTTCTTGATCTTCTTCAGGCTTCTTAGCTAGAAAATCTTGATTAAATTTCCACACTCTTTCAAATATTAGCCTGATCTCATCATAACTCGTACCCTTGAAAGAATCTGACTTGTAATTACTCTGATTCTTCAAGTAAGTTATCATGTTTTGCCTTGCTTGAACTTCTGTCTTTGGTTTGTTCTTCAAAGCCCAATATCTTTGTACTAAAGGATCACTCCAGTCTATCTCCTTAGATTCCTTGGCTTCAGATTCAGCTCTTAATCTTTCTTGCTCTGCCAAATGTTTAGCTATCTCTTCATCTCTTGCAATCTGAGCTCTTTTCTCTTAATTCACTTGTTCTTACAACCTAACAGCAGTTTCATATCCAAGCCTTTCTTGTTCTAATAGTTTCTTAGACTTCTTTACTGGTTTAGGTTCAGTCATGATTGCCTTACCCTTATCTTTCTTTTCAATACTCCTTCTACTATAGACAACTCTTCCAGCATTACTTCTAATTTCCCTGCGTATAGTACTAGCAGTACTAATATTTATATGAGCAGTACTAAGTGTAGGAGTTTCTTTAGCAGTACCTGTAGTTACTCTAGCAGTACTAACTGGAATACCAGCAGTTCTAATGTCAGGTTGACCTCTTTCTGTACTTCCTTGATCTTGAATAACTTCTGTAGGAGTTTGATCTTGCATTATAACCTCAGTATCATCACTTTGCTTATGTTGAGCTTCTTGCATATCCGTATCTTCTTGAATCCATTCAACTCCATCATCTTGGGCTAAGTAGGTATCTGGATCTTCATCAATATCTAATATTTTCCTCCCCTGTTTGGAAGAATCATCTAGACTATCATGTTCCTCCTCTGACAACACAAGCCTAGCTCTTCTCCTTGCTCTTCCTGTCTTGACTCTAGTTTCCAACTTATTAACCCTAAGAATGAGTTTAGTGAAAGCAGTACTATAAGTCTACTTTGTCTTTTGCAGATCCTTCTCCAAAACATCAATCCTGGAAGAAAGCTTAGTAACCAAATCTGTTAATTTAGAAAGTTACACACTACCCTCTCCACTTTCATGTGAGTGAACAGCATGAAGAGGTAAGTCATGGAGTGTAGGGACATGGTCTTCTACATCAGGTGAGGGTTGTGTGGATTAAGGTTCAGATGTAGTTGGTGCAGCAGTACTTGGTTTATGAGAAGGTTCAAATGAGTGTTTAGTTAAAGGTAAGGGTGATGATGTGATTCTAGATGGTGAAGATGAAGGTGCACGTGATGATTTGGTGTAGGTACATCAAGCATAGTAGAGAATAAAGCTACTTCTACCCCTGGATATCCTTTTGTAGTCCTTTGCATATTGCTAAAAACCTTGGCATTGAGTGAGGGAACTGGATATGTTCTAGTGTGTGTTTGGAGTTGTTTCCTCTGCATATCTAGGCAAATCTGAATAAACCTAGGGTACATGAGAAACTTATGGGGGCTTGTAATATTGGACACCATATGCTCAAAGATCAGCTTAGAAAAATTATATCTCCTATTGGTGGCTAAGCATATGATAGCAGTAGCTATGTTACTACTAAACTGCTCCCATGAGGTCTTTTTAGGGCTTAAACAATGAAGTGCAGTATGAATAAGGAACCTCTATTAAGGTGAGAAAATACCCTTTTAGAAAGTTAACCTATTTGAATATGTGTTGTATCCCATAAGAGCCAACTGCTCAAAAATCTCTGTGTTTGGTATAACTTCTACACCATCATGATCTTCAAGCTTCAAATGTCTCCTTAAAGATGCTTCAGTGATTGTCTTGGACTGTCCATCAATAGTAGCAGTAATCTTTATCTCTCCATCATCATCAGTAGTAGCTTCAGCAGTTCTCCAAAATTGTTTGATGAATGAGATATAGACTTCTGGCTTTCTTGTAAGAGCATAACTAATATGACTTCTACTAAGGAAGTCAATAGCTGGATGGAACCCTGCACTCCCTGTAGACTTCTCCAAAAATTCAACCATGTTATGCCTATCACAAAACTCTAAGTTGGCCATAAGTGAAAAGATGATTAATCAAGTGGGATATGTTTGTTTATATGTGAATGAATGCTGGAGAAAGTTAATTGAGATTATATAGGGAAAACTTAGATATAATGCTTGACCGACTTAAAGAAAATTGATCTTATCGTGATAGAATCAAGCTAATTTATAGAAAGATCACCAAAGTTCAATTAGTCAAACCATATATCATAGCTTGTTGGCGGAAAAATCTCAATGGCTCTTTTAATTAATGAAAGTCTGTTATGACCCAAACAGTGTTAACGGTCATCTAGTAGTGCTAATTTTGGTCTAGCAGTACAAAAATAAGACTAGCAGTATTAACTTCTCCAACATAGCAGTATTAACCTTCCCAAGCCTTGTGGTATCAACCAAATAGATTCACACAATCTCTCTTTCTATTTTTAAGCTCACATAACATCTCTTAATTCTTTTAGCTCACTTTTCTCTCTGTCTGTTTTTACACACATCTCTTTGTCTGTTTTTAGCTCACATTTTCACACAAAATTATAGTTTTTGGCAAACTATCAGCCATAAACGGATTTGAGTAGTCTTTACCAATAGCCGTTTGCTTTGGACTAGCCAATGCTTCATTGAAAAACATGGTGCATTGATAACCATATAGTTTTGAGTAAACTATCAACTATCAACAGATTTGATGAGTCTTTACCAGGAGCCGTTTGCTCTGGACTAGTCAATTCTTGATGTCTATTAGACATGGTGAATTGATGACCATTTGTGGTGTGGTGTGATAACCAACACTTAGTGACCTTTCATCAAATTCTTTATACACAATTTGCCTCCCCTCAGATAATGCATCATTAAGTAGCAAATTTCTTAGCATATTCAACTCACACATTAGTGCTTATCCTGCAAATGTTTGTCCAAAACCAAGAAAAATACAAGCCAGAGTATGTTCTTTGTTTAGCAGTATTAAATTATGACTAACAGGATTAATAAACAAGCTAGCAGTACTAATTATAAGTGACAGTTTTGACAAACAGTCTTAAATATAACCAGCAGTATTAAGTTTGCTTAGCAGGATTAATTGACAAACCTAGCAGTACTGTTATTTTACAAAACTTTACAAAAATAGAAAGAGATTTAGGTATTTAAGGATTAGTCATTCCAATACTTGAGACCAAGTACTGAAACCTTCCTGCATCAAAACCTTTTGTAAGAAGATCTGCAACATTATTATCAGTATAAAACTTAGCCATTCTAATTAACTTTTTAGCATTGCAATCTCTTATAAAATGATACATAATCTCTATGTGTTTTGTGTTATGATGCTTAACTGGATTTTCAATAATACAGATAGTACTGGTATTGTCAATATAAATAAAAGTATTCATAAAGTTATACCCATAATCCAGCAATTAATTTTGTATCCAGAGAACTTGTCCACAGTAACTAGCAGCAGCCACATACTCAGCTTCAATTGTAGAGGTTGCTACAATATTTTGTTTCTTGCATTGCCAAGATATCAACCTGCTTCCCAAAAACTGGCAACCACCAGTAGTAGACTTCCTATCTTGAGTAGCACCAACATAGTCACTATCAGTATAAGCAGCTAGCTCAAATGGAGAATCCCTAGCATACCAAAGGCCTAAAGTAGGTTTGCCTTTCAGATATCTAAAGATCCTTTTTACAGCTGTGAGATGGGATGTCTTTGGTGTAACTTGAAATCTTGCATATACACGAACTGCAAACATGATATCTGGTCTGGATGCTGTGAGATACATCAAAGACCCAATCATAGATCTATAGAGATGTACATCAACATCCTCAGCATCTTCATCCTTGGTAAAAGGTTTTTCCAAATCAATTGTTGTAGAGGTTGACTTCACATCTATGTAGTTGAACTTTCTCAAAATCTCTGCAATATATTTATCCTGGCTGATAAATATACCATCTTTCTTCTGTTTTACTTGTAAGCCTAGGATGAAAGTAAGTTCTCCCATGGAACTCATTTGAAACTTGTCCTTTATAAGCTTCTCAAAGTCATCACACATTTCCTTCTTTGTAGATCCAAAAATAATATCATCTACATAGACTTGAATAAGTAAAATATCACCTTTTTGTCTTTTGATGAACAAAGTTAGATCAATCTTCCCTCTGTGAAACCTATTGCTCAACAAATAGTTGGCCAAAGTTTCATGCCATGCTTGTTGATCCCAATCCTAGATCGATTCTAACACTTGTAATGAGTGTATGTTATCCTGGATAACTCTAAAATAACAATTATAGAGACTTTGTGTTGATGCTAAAGTGTATGCAGAATCTACACTTTAATACTCTAGAAGTAATATGAAAGTATGTATGATGCAGTAGAATGAACACAGATTATTACCAAAAAGCTTCAATATTTATAATGATAATAATACGAGTACTCTTCCTAGTACTAGGGTTTACAACCTTGAAGCTATGAATTTTATTCTTGAGTGATACCTAAAACATTAACCTAGGATCTCCTTTTATACACCATAAGGAGTCCTTTATAATATAACTATGAATCTTACAATATCTTTTACAATTCTAAACATATACGTATCTTCTATACAAAATACACATTCCATACTTATCTTCACGTATCTTTGTCTTCAAGTCTTCTCCATGCAGCAGTATCAAATAACTTAAGCAGTACTCTTTTTAATACTGGCAATACTAATTAACACTGGCAGTACTAATATATAACTGGCAATACTAACTCCTTCTAGCAGTGTTAACTCAATGAAGATTTATTCCCAACAATCCTCCCCTAAACTTATGATTTACCTTAAAATCCTAAGTTTCTTCATGATTAAATCTTCTTGTTCTTCTACTGATGATTCTTTCAAACATTCTTCTATTCTTCAATCTGAGACTTGATAAACTTAATAAGCTCCAAAGCTATTGTACTCTCTTCTTCTGCTTTTAACTGTAATTTTAACATCTTCTTCAATATATCCTTAGTCAAAGGATATTTCTTTTCTACAAACATGTACAATTCCATAGGAACTCCCCACATTGATAAAGTATGAATTCCACTGAATTCATGTAACTTTCATTTCAGCAATTTCCACTCATGTTGATTTCTCCAGACTTCATCATCTTCAGATGGATCAAATAAAGTCTTGAGATCTCCCTAAAGCATCAACTTATAACCTTCTGGAATCTTGTCTTTAAACCTTTCCATTAGCAATCTGTGTAAATCCTTCAAGTCTTATCTATCAAATCTGTTTACCATACTCTCAAAAGTTTTATGATAGCTGGCATTTCCATCTGCTCTTATGATCTTGTACACATGTATATCTCCCAAACTTTGAGATTCCCAATCTACTATTGGATATCTTGTATGAAGGATTTCTGGATTTACCACTGCTTCTTCATTTGGAACAACTGACAACCACATTCTAAGTTCTTCTTTTTCTTTCTCATAATCAGTTGTATCTTCCTTGTCAATCTTTTGTCTTTTTAAACTATCTTGATTGTGTGTATCTTTAGACCTTTTCCTTGTAAGCAATTTCCATCTCTTTCCTCTAGGCTTCGTTGAAACTTCATTTTCAATCTGTTCAGGTTTATCACCTCCTTCATCTTTCTCTTCTTGAACTTCTTCAGGCTTCTCAGCTAGAAAATCTTGATTAAACTTTCATGACCTTTCAAATATTGGTCTGATTTCATCATAACTCATACCCTTGAAGTCTCTTGCCTTGTAATTACTCTGATTGTTTAAGTAAGTGATCATGTTTTGCCTAGCTTGAGCATCTGTTTGTGGTTTGTTCCTTAAAGCCCAATATCTTTGTACCGATGGATCACTCCAGTCTATCTCCTTAGATGCCTTGGCTTCTGATTTAGATCTTAATCTTTCTTGCTCTTCCCATTGTTTAGCTATCTCATCATCTCTTACAATCTGAGCCTTTTGTTCTTCATTAATTTGTTCTTGAAGTCTAATTGCTTTAGCTAGACTTAATCTTTCTTGTTCTATCTCTTTCTTTGATTTCTTATTTGGCTCAGGTTCTGTCATGATAGCCTTTCCTTTGTCTTTCTTCTCCACACTCCTTCTACTATAGACAACTCTCCCAGCAGTACTTCTAATCTCTCTACGAACAGTACTAGCAGTACTAACTATTGGAATTACACTAGCAGTATTTGTTGGTTCATCAACAGTACTAGTAGTTACTCCAGCATTATTAACTTGAATCCCAGCAGTACTAACTTCATGTTGACCTCTTTCTGCACTTCCTTGATCTTGAATAACTTCAGTAGGAGTATGATCTTGCATTATAACCTCATTATCATCACTTTTCTTATGATGAACTTTTTGGATATCTGTGTCTTCTTGAATCCAATCAAATCTATTATCTTGAACCAAGTAAGTATCTAGATATTCATCAATATCTAAAATCTTCCTTCCTTGTTTGGAAGAATCATCCAAAACATCTTCTTCTTCTGACAACACAACTTGAGCTCTTCTCCTAGACTTGTCTGTCTTTACAAGTTTATGTAATTTCTTAACCTTTAGAACCAGCTTTGTAAGAGCAATACTATAAGTCTTCTTAGTCTTTAGCAAATCCTGCACTAAAACTTTAATCCTGTCATAAAGCTTGGTAACCAAAACTGTCAATTCAGATTGTTGCATACTACCCTCTCTACTTTCATGTGAGTGAACAGTATGAAGAGGTGAGTCATGTGGTGTAGGGACATGGGCCTTTATATCAGGTTGAGGTTCAGATGTAGTTAGTGCAGTAGTACTAGGTTCATGAGAAGGTTCAGATGAGTGTTCAGTTAAAAGTGAGGGAGATGAAGTGATTCTAGATGGTGAAGATGTATGGGATGAATCAGGTGTAGGTACATGAAGAATAGTGGGAAACAAATCAATTTCTACCCTTGGATATCCTTTGGTAGTTCTCTTCATATTATTAAAGACCTTAGCATTTAGAGAAGGAACAAGATATGTTCTTGTATGTGGTTTAAGATATTTCTTCTGCATATCTAGGCAAATTTGAATAAACCTAGGATACATTAAATACTTATAGGGGCTAGAAATATTTGTTACCATGTGTTTAAATATCAACTTAGAGAAATTGTACTTCTTATTGGTGGCTAGGTAGATAATAGCAATAGCTATATTACTACTAAACTGCTCCCATGAGGTCTTCTTTAGGCTTAAACAATGAAGTACTGTATGAATAAGAAACCTCCATTGAGGTGAGAAAGTTCCCTTTTGGAAAGTTAACTTATCTGAATAAGTAGGATATCCCATAAGAGCCAACTGCTCAAAAATCTTTGAGTTGGATAAAATCAATACCATCATGATCTTCCAATATTAGGTGTCTTCTTAAAGATGCTTCAGTGATTGTCTTGACCTGTCCATCAATAGTAGCAGTAATCATTACCACTCCACCAGCTTTAGTAGTAGCTTGAGCAGACCTCCAAAATTGTTTGATGAATAAGGTATAGACTTTTGGCTTCCTTGTGAGAGCATAGTTGATATTACTTCAACTAAAGAAATCAATAATCTGATGAAACCTTTCACTTCCTATTGGTTTCTCTAAGAACGCAACCATGTTGTGTTTAGCACAAAATTCTAAGTCAGCCATGGACAAAAAGATGATTAATGAAGTGGGATTTGATCGTTTAGATGTGAATGTATACTGGAGAAGGTTAATTGAGATTTTATAGAGAAAACTTAGAGATATTGTTTGACAGTCTTAACGAAAATTGATCTTATCATGAGTAAATCAAGCTAATTTATAGAATGATCACGAAAGTCCAATTAGTCAAACCCTATATCATAGCTTGTTGGCGGAAAAATCTCAACGGCTCTTTAATTAATGCAATTCAGTTATGACTCCAACAGTGCTAACGGTCATCTAGCAGTGCTAAATTTTGGTCCAGCAGTACTAAAATAAGGCTAGCAGTATTAAATTTTCCAATATAGCAGTATTAACCTTCCCAAGCCTTGCAATATCAACCAAATAGATTCACACAATCTCTCTTTCTGTTTTTAACTTTACAAAATCATCTCTCAATTCTTTTAGCTCACTTTTCTCTCTGTCTATTTTTGCACATATCTCTCTTTCTCTTTTTCATATCACTGAATCTCTCTTTTCTTTTAGCTCACAAAATCACACAAAATATAGTTTTTGGCAAACTACCAGCCATCAACGAATTTGAGTAGTCTTTACAAATAGCCGTTTGCTTTGGACTAGCCAATGCTTTATTAAAAAACATGGTGCATTGATAACCATATAGTTTTTAGTAAACTATCAACTATCAATGGATTTGATGCATCTTTACCAGGAGCCGTTTACTCTTGACTAGTCAATTCTTGATGTCTATTAGACATGGTGAATTGATGACCATTTGTGGTGTGGTGTGATAACCAACACTTAATGACCTTTCATCAAATTCTTTATCCATAATTTGCCTCCCCTCAGATAATGCATCATTAAGTAGCAAATTCCTTAGCTTATTCAACTCACACATTAGTGCTTATCCTGCAAATGTTAGTCCAAATCTAAGAAAAATACAGGCCAGAGTATTTTCTTGTTAAGCAGTATTAAATATGACTAACAGTATTAATAAACAAGCTAGCAGTACTAATTAGAAGTGACAGTTTTGGTAAACAGTCTTAAATATAACCAGCATTATTAACTTTGCTTAGCAGGATTAATTGACAAACCTAGCAGTACTATTATTTTACAAAACTTTACAAAAACACAAAGAGATTTAGGTTTTAAGGATTAGTCATTCCAATACTTAAGACCAAGTACTGAAACCTTCTTGCATCAAAACCTTTTGTAAGAAGATCTGCAATATTATTATTAGTATAAATCTTAGCCATTCTAATTAACTTTTTAGCACTGCAATCTCTTATAAAATGATACCTAATTTCTATGTGTTTTGTATTATGATGCTTGACTGGATTTTCAATAATATAGATAGTACTGGTATTGTTAATATAAATTAGAGTATTCATGAAGTTATACCCATAATCCAACAATTTATTTTGTATCCAGAGAACTTGTCCACAGCAACTAGCAGCAGCCACATACTCAACTTCAGTTGTAGAGGTTGCTACAATAGTTTGTTTCTTGCATTGCCAAGATATCAACCTGCTTCCCAAAAACTGGCAACCACCAGTAGTAGACTTCCTATCTTGAGTAGCACTAGCATAGTCACTATTAGTATAAGCAACTAGCTCAAATGGAGAATCCCTAGCATACCAAAGGCCTAAAATAGGTTTGCTGGTATGTGCTTAATCACACATACCTTTCACCTTTAAAAACGAGCTAAAATAACCAAAAACGGACTCAAAATGCCAAATATATGCTTGTTTTGCTAATTGTGTTGTGCAAGAACGGATATCTCACAAAAAGACGAAAAACCAAGCAAAAAGCGACAAAACCGGACACGAGATGGAAAAGTGTGTGAAGACGAAAGCCAAATCAAGTCAAGTCAACTCCTGAGAAGAAAAAAACAAAGAAAATATACTTGAGGGGTCATAAATTGCCAAACCCCTAGTTTTATTATTATATAAACCAACCAGGGGCTGATTATGCCAATTTGGGAAACTTCATTTATATAAAGAAAGAAAGGGGGGAAATGAGAATGAAAAGAAGAAGATGTAGTGTGGGCTTTTCTTGTACACAAACCAAAACATTCCCGTAATCATCTTCAATACTCTCTCTGTCACAACCCAAACTTGTATAAACTTTTCTCCCGCCAATACAAAACCAGCCCCGCATCTTGGTTTTGCCTCCCCATACTTCTCCTGCAAAATCACTCAACATCCTACAAAAATCATTTCATCCACCCTACTTTTTCCCCCCCAGCTTTTATAAAGGTCCATGTTTGGCAATCCCTAACCATCCCAAAAGCACTTCGATGCTGAAGATTGTCTCCAAAGAAGCTCAAAAGAAATCAAAGGCTGGGGTTTGCTCTAGATTCACCTCACACAACTAGCACACTTGGTTTTATCTCTCCAAAGAAGCACAAGCTACAAGTCCAAGACTTCGGCTATAAATAGAGCCTTTTGTAAGCCTTTGAGGGATGTTAGAATCTAGTTCTTAGTTTTTAATTTAACTTAGCTTATTTTCAAGTTATTTACAGTTTTTACTTTCAGCTTGTAACACTTTCAAGTTTTAATGCAAGTTTGAGTTTTTAAAGTCACTTTATAATCCCAAGTGTTAAGTTTCTTAATTGAGTTGTTTCGTGTTCAAAAGCTCTCAATACAGCTTGTTTACAAACTGTTTTAACTAAGTGAACTTAAAAGGTTAAGTAGTTAAGAAATTATCACACCAATCACTCTCAAATATACCTCAGCTTATGTTATGGATGATAAGCCAGTTCTGGATGGGCTTATGGACTCTCACTAGCTTGCTTTATGCAAGCTAGAGCTTGTAGATTCATTGTTTGACCCTGTTTAGAGCAAGGGTTTTGTAAGTCTATCTCTCTTTTTCTTATTATTCTTACTTTCAGCAGAACTGCTTGTTATAAGTTAACACTGCTAGGCCAAATCAGCCTATTTAAGTGCTTATTCTTAATTAAAATTGCTTATAAGTGTCTTATTTTGTTGATAGATAATCTGTTTTTAATTAACTTGAGAGAAAAATGATTTTGAAGGGGTATTTTCAACTAACAGTACTAACCTTAAGTTAGTTCTGCTAGTTAACTTTTGGAACAGCATTAACTTAACACTACCAGTACTAACTCCAAGTTAGTACTGCTAGTTCATTTTCTTGGATTTCAAAGGTAGCAGTACTAACTAACACTAGCAGTACTAACTCCAAGTTAGTACTGTCAGTTAAAACTGTTAGTACTGACAGGTCATTTTAGCTTATCAGCTTATTATTTCAGCTTGTTTAAGATTTCTTTAGATTTTTAGAGTAGATTAAGCTTATTTTAGTGTACTGTTTTCAATAGAACTTAATTGTCTTTTCAAAATAATTTTAAGAGTTAATCAGTTTTAGTTTTCTAGCTTATTTATCATTATAGTCCATTCTGGTTGCTTATTCTTATGCTTAAGTGCTTATTTTGGGTAGTTAACCTCCTGTTTTAGCTTATTTGCTTATTTCTTGTTTAATTGTGTTTTGTTAAGGCTAACAGTACTAACCTTAACTTAACAGTACTAACTTATAACTAGCAGTACTAACTTTAAGTTAGTACTGGTAGTTAATACTGGTAGTACTGTTGTTAGTACTGTTGTGTTTCTCTTGTTTAATTTAGCTTAATTGCATGCTTAATTTGCTTATTTAGATTTAGATTAGCTTATTTGTCTGTCTTAAGCTAATTAGAGCTTATTTGTGCCTTAGTGTAAAAGTTTTTAGTAGCTTTAATTCAATTTCCAGCTTATGTTCTTTGTTTAAATTTTATGTGCATTTACTTTCAGTTTTAATTCCCAATCATTCCTTGTTACATTCAAACACCAATCATCAATCGTTCTTCGATAATCCATTTCTAGCCTCGTTGGGACATAACGACCCGGGAACACTCTATACTGCTTCCGGTTTTCTTGATCTCGCGTGATTTCGTCCCTTGGTGTATTTATGTCATATATAGATAGGTTTTAAGGGGTGAGATTGTATATGTTTATTTACACATAAAAAAGGGTGAGCTCGCGCGTGACCATTAACCATCTCTTAAATCTTCAAATTCTGTAGGCTCTTTGTAATGATCACTGATGAAGAAAACTAAGTATAACGAACTTGATGCTGAAGTAGAATAACCCAAACTTGTATCTTATATCTTGCACTATCTACGTGACGTCAAACTCATATCGAGACCAAAGTATAAGTAGATCGCAACCTCTTGACAAAATCCTCATCTATATGGGACACTGAGTACAACAACGTAACTCCTTAAAAGTGTAGCAAAGTTGAGCATATAAGCCACACCATAAGAAAATTACACCCTTAATTTTTGCTAGATTCATCAAGTCTTCGTCACATCATTGAAAACACAAACAAGTTACCTCCTACTAAAAGGTATGATAAAACACAAACCCAAATAATTCAACTTTAACTTCAAATAAGCGATAAACAACCTTCTTCGTAACCAATTAATCCAAGAAAATACGAGCCTTTTAACCGTTTAAGAACATTTAAACCAAATCAATATGTTATCTTCCCTTTAAACCAATCAGTAGCAACCAATAATAGTAATTCCTTTTATTGGCAGTATTAAAAATATATGAGCAGCACAAACCTTGGTTTAAGTCTAACAATAGTAACTACTAACCCTAGCAGTACTAATAACCACAACAGTATTAATTTCCTTTTGTGTGTGTTGTACGAGATCCAAAAACTGTGTGTTGTCTGATATCTGATGATACTAGCAGTATTAATATCTTCAAGCAGTATTAACTTTCTTTAAGCGCAATGCTAGCAGTACAAACTTAATAGTGCTTTAAATCTAGCAGTTGTAACTGCCTTTTCAAAACCTTAGCAGTATTAATCTTTAAGGACAGCAGCACTAATAACATTGAATAATGCTAGCAGCATAAACTGTCTTAAAAAAATAAGGCTAGCGGTACTAACATAAAAATCTGGCAGTACTAAATCCTTTTGGCAGTACTAACGTAAATCAGCAGCATCAACATACCTTTGGCAGCATTGACTTCCCATACTTATCACCTCAAACAACGAATCAGTAGTAACTGCTGTCAAATATATATGGAAGTTATTATAGGAATAAAAGACAATCCCTAAAAATTAGGGCAACATATCAGACCCATTCTTTTCCAAATCTGTTCACTTGATGCTTTTCCTTCATTCCAAATATAGTAACCTTCTTCCATCTGATGCTTCTTGGCAGTAGAAACAAATAAACACGCGAGCAGTAAAAACTTATAACCACTATTTAAGGTTTCCTTTTTTTTAAGTATCCAGACGACACTTTTTAGTGTCACAAAGCTGTCATGAATCTGTCACAAATTAGGATTCTCCTTCTTCCCATGGCTTTTTGTGACGCTTTAAGTGTCACTAATTTGTCACTTTGTAGCAGTATTAATAACATAACGAGCAGTATTAATTCTTCTTGGATTCTGATCTTTATGCACGTGTTCAATAAATGACCAAACCCTAGACAGATTAGGGTTTTCATGAATCTACAAACAGCTTTCATTATTCACTCACTACTAGGGTTCATCATCAATCCAAGGATCGACTCACCAAAGCTAGTAGAAATAAAAATAATTTTGATTGATCAAAAACAACTTCTGCTTGTTCTATCTATGACCAATAAAAAACCCTAGGTTTTCTTTACACCATTCAATACATGTTGATGTTGCTGCTCATTCAATGTTTATCTTTGATGTTTATAATCCTATATTAGATCTAAACAATCTGAGTCCTAAACGATCTAAGGAGTTATTTAGAACTCCATAATTATGGAGATCGTTTAAGCCTATCTAGGATATGTTTTACAGATAATATAAATATTCAGCGGAATATAAAGAACAATATATTATCAAACAAGGTTTTTATTCTCATACGTTTCCACCTTACCCCAATTTTATACCTTGGAGCTACTAACTAACTAACTATTAATTTAACTACTAACTAAACGTGTACACCCACATGTTTTTATAGACTCTCATTGGGAGAGTTCTATGTTTTTGGATGCTTAAAATCATATGCCTGATATCTCTTTATATGCTAGAGATATCTAAGTTTACAAAGGATAAGAACAAATTACAAAAGATAAGAAAAAATAATATCTTCCTAACATATAATATTATCTTTTGTATTTTTATCTTTTTAAAGAGATCTTCTAAAATATTTAAAATCTTCCATCATCTGAAGAATTCTTCTTTTTCATTTAAGTCCTTTTGTTTCATTCTTTTATTCACTTTGTCTCATCAAATCAAGAATCCCAACAATCTTCCCCTATTTGATGATGACAAAACAAACAAAGTCGTATATGAACTTCATCATAAAGCCAAAGCTTCCCCTGAAGTTGAGATGTGATCATCTCCAAATCAAGAATCCTAACAAGTTCATCGCGTTACAAATGCACTTTGTACGACCTTTAGTTATCTATTTTGATTACCCGTTAGAGAATTTTATATGAATATGATAATATTTGGTTGACTGCAACTTTATGAACTTTAAATCTATGTTTAGGTGATCATGCTTTTTATAAGCTTAAATGAATATAAGTTGTTCACAATGTTGTTCAATTTGGTTCCATCGGCCCCTACATGCATTTTACCTTTTAGCTTATTATCGTCATTAGGTAAGATAGTTTTAAACTCTATAAGCATTATTGTAAGAAAGCAAAGTAACAAATAAAAGCAGATAGGTAACTTACCCAATCATGACAAGCCACAACATTATTCAGTTCATATAATTATTTCACCATATACAAATACTCATGGATGAGGAAGTGGCTTTCAAGTTGCTTGATTAAACTCGCTGCATAAACACTACCTATCGAGATAGACTAAAGATTAGTTTTAGAACATGAGACATTATAAGGGTCATGATGAATCAGGTCAAAACCGGTATATCAATATAAATGCTTACTAATATGAGAGATCAGTAACGTGACCTCAGATTCAAAGTTAATGCCATCTCCTTGTTTAATAAAGCGTTCTTGTTTACAAAGGTTATCTAATTATTCTGTTGTTTCATCCCACTTTTGACCCTCAACTCACTGTCATTTAACATCACTTAAGTTAATTACCGTCATCTTTGGCATCCTCAAGAAGAGCTTGCAGCTTTAAGGCATTCTGATACTACACCATCCCATGAACCGTTAAGAAAATAAACATATTTAAGGTAAGAATGGCTTGACATACCATTTGCCGGATGCTGTCGTAGAGCCATCTTACAACTCAATTCACATTGTCCATTCACAGCCCTTACTTTCAAAAAAACAAATTCAAAAACTCAAATCAAAATTACTTGCCCATATTCAAATAAATAAGATATGACATATTAAGTCAAAAGGCTAAAAAACACATATTGGGAGCGTTTAGATGGAACTGAACTTCGTCATCTTTTCTTGCATCATACTAGAAGAGCAACTCTTTTTGCCTAACTTTGGTAATGATCTTTGCTTGGATCTTTTATCATGGTTTTTTGTTTTGGGATTTTTTTTGTGCAGAATTTACGTATTTAATGGTTATATTTTTTTGATTTCATGAGAGAAATATGAACCCTAATTGTGTTTGGTTTTTATTGATTAATTGATTTGATGATTCAAATGATTTGGGGATTTTAAAATAGGGTTTTGATTTTGAATAATAATAAGTGATGATGATGATCTGAATGTGTTGTTAGGATTTCATTCAGCTTTTTATTTCCAGATTCATTTGATTTATTTGTGCGGGGTAATGATTTTGTTTTTTGATCGTTTGAATTGGGGATTTTATATTAGAGAATGATTTTTAAGGATAATTATTTTGAAAAGTTACTCCTGAAAAAAAACTGATGCATGAGCGTTTCAAAATAATTACCATAAATATTGCCAAAAAATGTTTTATGTGGCAACATATGAATGGTCCTAGTTGGCAGTCAAATGAATATGTGGAGTTTTGCTTAATTCTCATTGGAGGACAAACTTTCCCCATCCTTCTTATATATGGGTTTGAGATGAGATTATATACATGGTGTGTTGTGATTTGTCATTTTTAGTTTGTTTCATCTTATATACATATGTATGTACAAATGGAGAGCAGCGAGAGGCATGAGTACCCGTCCCACATATCTACCTTCTACGACAAGCATACTCATGACGGCGTATGGGCGCAGGAGGATGCCCGACTTCAATATGTAAGTACTGTTTTTTTCAAGATACACACTTTAATGATTTGTTGAAACATAATGTAGTAACCCGACTAATATATTAATTTTCTTGTATTTTTGTCACTACATAGGAGGAGACGATCAGGTTGAGGGATCTCGGAGCTGATACGCCTACGGGTGTGCCCTACACCGAGGAAAAGATACTTGCCATGGTCAGAAAGGGAAAGCAGTGGGGGCACATTCTAGGGGTGGGTAGGCAGGTAACCGGGCAGGGCAAGAGCTGGATATTTGACTCTCAGCCTCACGTGTACTCCTCTGCTGAGATGGATGCTATGCTCACTGAGAGAGACTAACAAGCTAAGGCCTTGATGCGTGCGATACGGATAATTTTAATTTTATAACACGGATACCGAATTTCTTAGCAACACATACGAGCAAGTGTACTCGTCCGTTGATAGCAAGAGATTGCGTGGTAAGCTAGGATCGTTCGCGGGGACTAGTGTGTTTAGGTAGTTTTAAAGTTTGGTGCTAACAATTCTATGAAACAACTAATTATGATTATAAAGATTCAAATGATTAAAAAAACTACACTTGATTAAACTAGTTTGGGAAATCCAATTTGTATGATTGTGATGAACATTTTAACATGTTGATTATAAGAATTAGATGGTGATCTAATCTATTATTTTTAAAACCTTCAATCTTCATCAAGACCTTAAGTGACAAAAACAAGCTTTACGTTCAATCAATCAACTCAAGACTGCTCCATGTTTTAACTAGTTTGATTCGCGGTTCATTTCACAAACATGTTAACACCCAAAATTATGATTCTTGTTAGATCAAACCGCTTAAGAAATGGTCAATACAAAAGGTATCCAATCATAGACTAAAGGCAATAATTGATTGGTTAACAAGATCCCTTTTTTCATATGATATGTTTAACAATCAATCCAGTTTGATAAAACAATGTCACATGAATCATAAGTATAGATGGATCTCAAAAAATAGCTTGAAATTGAAGAAAACATGTTATCACAATCATAGTCAAATCATCATTCCACAAACATCATTTGTGTATAAAGATACTAGCCACTCATAGCAAACAAAGTCATATTTCCAGAAATTAAATGATTCATAAACATGATTAAAATGTTCTTACAAAGTATGTAAAGATTACAAGAAATAAGGCTTGGATGCCTTGAAGAATTCTTGATGTTCTTGACCTCCTAAGATGGGTTCTTTCTCCTTCAAACTTTTGGGATTTTCCTAGGATTCTAAGATGGGTTTATGGCTTTGAGAGAGTAGTAGAGATCTTTGTGGTATTGGTTGGAGATTGGTTATGATATGATATCTTGAAAACACTAGCCATAGGACCCTATTTATACTACAAGGAAGACCTAGGGATATTTAATGCTTAACTTGGGGCAAAAGGTCATATAATGCCAGGAAATAGAAGTATAGATCCTTCTTGATCATTCAAGGAGCTACAAGATAAAAAGGGTACATCAGACGTAGGGAAGCCGCCCGGCTCATGGTCTTAGCCGGCCGGCTTGGGCTTCGTCCCCAAGTGAGTGTTGCTTGATTTTGCGTTTAAGCTCTTCGTTTGAATCGGGCTTGGTCGTGAGACTTTATACTTCAGTATATGTTCGTTTAGGCGCATCCTTGGGACTTAGAAGCTTGAATGATTGACTCTTGTATTCTTGAAATGCTTCTGATCTTTAGTCTTGACTCGGGATTCTTCGTACTTGTGTAAAACTTTATTTCTTTGTTTTTTCCTTCGCTTTCCTGTACTTGGCTACAAATAAACATTCAAACACACTTTGATACAATAAAGTAACAAAACCATAGAGAAATAGCCAAACAACTTATACAAAAGTACGGATAACGCTACTAAAAACATACTCAATTTGAGCGTTATCAAATCCCCCCCACACTTAACCTTTTATTCCCTTAAGCAAATCGAGAATTAAAGAGAACAAATCCACATGGTACATAAGAGTGATTCAGAAAATTATGATGCAAGTCTTTCAACTGAAAATACAAGAAGAGACTCATCGCTTATGCTTTATTGGTGAAAAGTTGAGATGTTTAACAATACCCGTTGATTTTCTTGCTTGATTAACATTTCTAAGCTCCTCACAAAAAAGGAATGAAGTTTAATTCACTCATCACTCATTTTATTATTTGTTGGTGGAGTAAGAGAAATCACACTCAAAGCTCAGAAATGACTAGATTTATTACCATAAGCTTGTACAAGAAAAAAACAACCGATGAGGCATAAGTACCAAGTGAATACATCTAAAGAAGCAGTTTATCGGGTTTCATTGGTTAGGCTTCGGGTTTTAGGGGACAAGTCATGGAAATGTTTTGGAGTTATAAGTCGAAAGTCTACGAACCGAGTGTCGCTAGCTACCACATTCCGCTATCTATATGAATTTGAGTGATGATACATTTTATTCATATATATATTTTTCTGTATCACGTCTTAGCACATTGGTTAATCGATATCAATTTCTCTTCGTCTTCCTTCATCTTAATATTATTAAGCACATTGGCTTTTATTATTCTATATTTTTTATTTATACCAAAACTTGATCAACCTCTGATCGATGATCATCATAAAGCAAAATGTCAAAAGACGTGGAGCTAGCAACTTTCTCAAAATTCATAAGGATTTCCCACATAACAACCATCATTCCAAGTAGCTAGCAACCAACCAATAGACGTGGTGCATACTTTTTTTCTTTGAATTTAACAATTAAGGACATGATGGTTCATCAGGTGTTTTTATGTGTGGTTTTCTAGTGCAAAGAAGGAGCACTAACAAATGGTCCATATGAGGAGATTTAACTAACCGAGATGGTTAGCTCAAGGCATTAAGGTAAAAATGGAAGGCCATTTGTTTTTATAAATTGCTTCTTTATCACGCATATACACTTATTCTCATACAAGTACGATCCTATTACGGTAATCGTAATGATTTACAAGCACAAGTTCTGGAATACATAAAATTACTGGCACACTCATAGCAAACAGATTCAAGCATAAAGAGATGTATGTTATATATGAAATAGGCTCAAATCCTCACAATTTAACGAATATTGTAATTTATGCCAATGAAGCATACATTTTGTTCTTATGGAGCTTATAAAAGATGTGTCGTGATATCCCACTCCGCTAACACGGAGGTGGGGGTTCAAACTAAGACGTCTTTACTTCTAGGGATTTGGTGTGTTGTGATATCTCACTTGGAAGAAAGGTCTAGGTGAGGGTTCAAACTAAGACTCGATCCTTAAGCATAATAGGAAGAAGGTGTTGATGTGATTTCTCACTACGCTAGCTACGGGGTGGGTATTTCAAACTAAGAACATCCGGTCGTTGGTTGTGATATACCTACTAAGGGAGCGAGGCCTCGAGGGTAGGTGTTCAAACTAAGCAACGCATTCCTAGCTTTAAGAACTTATGAAATGTTAATATGTTGCAAAAAGTTCTATGGTTTAAATCAAGTTTACAAGTGCCTTATAATAGTTTGGTGCTTTGTGGTCGTGATTTCATTCTTGAGTTTTGACTATGAAGATAAGTGATCTATGGTTAAAACGAGCACAACATTCTAAAATTATATCCATGTTGGGAGTAAAAAATTCGCAAGTCATAAGTATGAGGCTTAACATCTAAACTTATATCGACAATGATCTTGTTTAATTGTTTAGCTTGGAGCTTGTGAAAAAATCGGGGATGATGAAATTTGTCCGCAGGACGTCCGTGGATTATTCTACGAACGTTTCTCATTCTATGATCCCATTGTTGATAAATAAAGGAAGTCAAAGAAGTTTTTAAGTCAAAAAATAAAAAATAAAAAAATAATAAAAATAAAATAAAATAAAATAAAATAAAAAAATTTAGAGTAGTTGTGTAAATATAAAAATTGGTGAGAACGGGACTTGTCGAGGTATTGATTCTTTTATTTCCTTTTGAGAAACCGCTTGGCTACTTTTCCAAGTTATATAGTTTAGTCTGAGGGTTTTGAGATTTTTTGGTTTCTCGTTAGTGATTACTTATAGCATTGCGTGGGAACGCAACATCTTAGTTTGGGGATTTTGGTTGTGCATAATCACACTACCTTTTACCTTTTAAAAACGAGTAAAAAAAACCAAAAACGGACTTCCAAAATGCCATATATTTGCTTGTTTTGCTAATTGTTTGTGCCAGGACCGGATATCTCCACAAAAAGACGGAAAAAACCAAGCAAAAAAGCGACAAAAGGAACGAGATGGAAAGTGTGTGAAGACGAAGCCAAATCAAGAGATCATGATCAATCCGAGAAGGAAGAAGCAAAGATAAATATACTTTGAGGGGTCAAAACAATGCCCCAAACACTAAGTTATATTTTATATTTAAAACCACAGGGGCTGATTATTGCCAATTTGGGAAACTCATTTATAAAAGAAAGAAAGGGGAAAAGAGGAATGAAAAGAAGAAGATGTGGAGGGGTTATTTCTTGTACACAAACCAACATTTCCTTAATCATCTTAATACCTCTCTCTGTCACACCCAAACTTGTATAAAAATTTTCTCCCCGCCTATACCAAAACCAGCCCGCATCTGTTTTGCCCCATACTTTCTCTGCAAAATTCACTCAACATCCTAACCATATATTTATCACCCTACTTTTTTTTTTTTCCCCCAAGCTTTATAAAGTCTCCATGTTTGGCATCCCTCTCTTCCCTAAAGCACTTCGATGGTTGAGTGTAAGATGTCTCCAAGAGTCAAAAGGAAATCAAAGGCTGGGATTTGCTCTAGATTCACCTCACACAACTAGCACACTTGGTTTTATCTCTCCAAAGAAGCACAAGCTACAAGTCCAAGACTTCGGCTATAAATAGAGCCTTTTGTAAGCCTTTGAGGCGATCTTAGAATCTAGTTCTTAGTTTTTAATTTAACTTAGCTTATTTTCAAGTTATTTACAGTTTTTACTTTCAGCTTGTAACACTTTCAAGTTTTAATGCAAGTTGAGTTTTAAAGTCACTTTATAATCCCAAGTGTTAAGTTTCTTAATTGAGTTGTTTCGTGTTCAAAAGCTCTCAATACAGCTTGTTTACAAACTGTTTTAACTAAGTGAACTTAAAAGGTTAAGTAGTTAAGAAATTATCACACCAATCACTCTCAAATATACCTCAGCTTATGTTATGGATGATAAGCCAGTTTGGATGGGCTTATGGACTCTCACTAGCTTGCTTTATGCAAGCTAGAGCTTGTAGATTCATTGTTTGACCCTGTTTAGAGCAAGGGTTTTGTAAGTCTATCTCTCTTTTTCTTATTATTCTTACTTTCAGCAGAACTGCTTGTTATAAGTTAACACATGCTCCCGCTAGCCAATTCAGCTATTTAAGTGCTTATTCTGTATTTAAAATTTGCTTTAGTGCTTATTTTGTTGATAGATAATCTGTTTTTTATTAACTTGAGGAGAAAAAAAATGATTTTTAAGGGGTTGTTTCAACTAACAGTACTAACATTTAGTTGTCTGCTAGTTAACCTTTTGGAACAGCATTAACTAACATACCAGTACTAACTCTAAGTTAGTACTGCTAGTTCTTTTCTTGGATTTCAAAGGTAGCAGTATAATAACCACTTGCTAGTACTAACTCCATAGTTAGTACGGTCATGTTAAAACTGTTAGTACTGGACAGGTCACTTTTAGCTTATCTGCTTATTATTTCAGCTCTGTTTAAGATTTCATTAGTTTTTTAGAGTAGATTAAGCTTATTTTAGTGTATGTTTCAATAGAACTTAATTGTCTTTTCAATATTTTAAGAGTTAATCAGTTTAGTTTTCTACGCTTATTTATCATTATAGTCCATTCTGGTTTTGCTTTATTCTTATGCTTAAGTGCTTATTTTGGGTAGTTAACCTCTGTTTTAGCTTATTTGTTATTTTCTTGTTTTTAATTGTGTTTTGTTAAGGCTTAAAGCTATTAACCTTAAACTTAACGTACTAACTTATAACTAGCAGTACTAACTTTAAGTTAGTACTGGTAGTACTGTTGTTAGTACTGTTGTGTTTCTCTTGTTTAAATTTAGCTTTAATTGCATGCTTTATTTTTGATTATTATATTTAGATTAGCTTATTTGTCTGTCTTAAGCTAATTAGAGGCTTATTTGTGCCTTAGGTAGTAAAAGTTTTTAGTAGCTTTGATTACAATTTCCAGGCTTATGTTCTTTTTTAAATTTTATGTGCATTTTGTTTCAGTTTTTAATCCCAATCTTTCCTTGTTACATTCAAACACCAATACATCATTCAGTTCTTCGATTATCCAATTTCTAAGCATAGTTGGGAATAACGACCCTGGAACACTCTATACTGCTTCCGGTTTCATTTGATTTTGCGGGTCTGATCATTTGATATATATTATATATGTTTATGTTTAATTTATATATTAAAAAGGGTAAGAAAATGCGGTCAACAACCTCCCGCCATTCGGGTTTCTTGTCAACAGATTACTTGTCTCAGTTGTCACGGAGATACCCTACTGTTTTCTATTTGACATCCACTCGGCAGATTGTTTGAATTGAATAGGTTAGGAATATGCTCAAGCCTCGAGAGTACTTAAAACAAAATGCACTAATCGAGTCTAGAGCTAAGAGACTC
Source organism: Tanacetum coccineum (assembly GCA_026074375.1). Taxonomy (NCBI): domain Eukaryota; kingdom Viridiplantae; phylum Streptophyta; class Magnoliopsida; order Asterales; family Asteraceae; genus Tanacetum; species Tanacetum coccineum. The sequence continues at coordinate 13,846 of BQNB010017075.1, read as the reverse complement.
AATAAATCTCGTTTAGGAAATTCCATTTCAATAAAACTCTGTTGAACAACATCAGGTTCACAAGCTGTTATCAAGAGTCCTACGCAATATCCTTGTGATATTTGCCAGAACATCAGAGTGATACTATAAGGTATTACAATGAAGATGGGAAAATCCTGCTTGAGTCAGGCATCAAACAAGCTCTTGGTAGGTGACTTGAGAGATTCTTATGTAATCAAACTTTGTGACAACTAGTATGTCGATTTGGTTCAGTAAATGATTGACGGTTGATGAATTTTTGAAAAAACATGACTCTCTCGCATGTGTTACAAAAAACTCTTAACGAGTGACACATCGATTGATTTTCAAATTCAATTTTCTTGTTTATCACTAACGTAAACTGAGGTCAAACGGTGGTAACGGCAACTCAATCCCATTCAAATGCTCCAATCTCGAAGACATATATCTAGAAAGCTCAAGATTTTAAAGACAAAGACTTTCGCAAACTCTGAAATAAAGAGCTTTCCAAGGATGATGATAGGAATGAGATGTTGGTCAAAGTCATCAAGATCGCAAGATAGATTCGATAAAAGACAATGAAAAAGGGCTCAAAGTCATGTATCACAAAGTTGAAGGAACAAGGCTTACATAAAAGAACAAAGAGAAGACAAGACCACATGAGCTTAATGACAAAAGCAATTCATTGATCTCAATGGAGGAGTGTCATCAATGATTTACTTCAGGGGAGATTGTTTAGCCTCAAATATTGAGTCGAAACTGAAAGTCCGTTCATTATGTATTTAAGTCTCGGTCAATTAATTAGTTAATGTTGTAATAGATTATTATCAGGAATCGGGCTAGATAGTTAATCTAATATTGTATATGTTTCGGGTTTAATCCCAAGCAAAACCCAAGCCCGAGTCCTAGTTAAATATCCCGCGCGTCACATTAAATGTGTAGGGGTATATATAGATATTTTTACTTAGAAAATATCTAACTTCTCATTTTTCTAAATAATATCTCTAGTTTCTCTCTCAACTCTCTCTCTCTTCTTTCTCTCTCTAAATCAACTCACTTTCTTTATCTCTTTTCGAGTTCGATTCGTGTTGTGTTATATAAAGTGAAGTGTTAACGGGATCCTACAAACTTGATAGGACTAGATCGTTTATAGCTCTAGTTTGATTAGAACTTATCTAGGATTAAATAATAAAGATAACATATATGAAGCGGAATTAAACAATAAAGAACAATAATGTTATCATCACAAGGTTTTATTATCATACATTTCCACCAAGCCTTAATATTATTTTATCAGAATAATACGGTTACCTATCTCTAACCGTAACAGGGATCAAGGCAAACCTTGATTACCTTGAGGCTACACCAACCAACTAGACATATATATCTCCCTTGGGATACACACACACACGTTTTTTCTTTTTCTGTGTACACCTAAACTACCCGCATGGAACCTCCTTTTATAACATAAGGATTCCAAGACTTACAAAGGATAAGAACAAATAATATCTTCCTAACTTATAATATTATATTCTATATCTTCTATTTGAATGAGGAGATCTTATAGAATCTTCATCTTTTGTAGAATTTCATCTACACAACTACCCTTGTGTTTCATTCTTTTATTCATTTTGTCTCATCAAATCTAGGATTCCCAACAATCTTCCCCTATTTGATGATGACAAAAAAAATAAACAGTCTTGTGCGAACTTCATCATAAAGCCTTAATAAATCAATGCTTCTCCTTAAGTTGAGATCATGGATCTCCCTGAATGAAACAAAACTTCCTCTTAATCAGATTTCCTTTGTACCATGCCACACCAAGGATCTATAAGTTGCCAATTGTACCTGTTAACATCTTCTTCCCCTGTTTGTCATAATCCAATAGGGAACATATGAATATAAGCAACTTTGATCTTGACCACTACAAACCAGTATCACACTTCTAATCCAAGCCTTCTAACTTCTTAAATTACCCACCATTAAGCACAATAAGAAAAATGAACTTGAATAGTAGAAACTCACACCAGCAGTAATAATAATGACTAGTAGTAGTAAAAACCTTCACCTCAATACCACATGTAAATGGTTAAACATTTTAACAATAAGCTTCCCCTAATACCCATATGCTAACCATTTCTGGAATCTTTAATTCTGTAGGCTCTATGTAATGATTACCGATGAAGAAAACTAAGTATAACGAACTTGATGCTGAAGTAGAATAACCCAAACATGTGTCTTATGTCTTGTACTATCTATGTGACTTCGAACTCATACTAAGACCAAAGTATAAGTAGATCGCAACCTCTTGACAAAATCCTCATCTTCTATGAGACACATAACCAAAGTAATAGCAAATGTGTGCATTGATCACCATAAGTTTATAAATCACACACCTTTGCTAGATTTGATAAGTCTTCATCACAACATTGTAAGCACGAACAAGTTATCTCTAAACATTGTAAGCCGTTTCAGATATGATAAAACACATACCCAAGTAATTCCACTTCATCGTCAAATAAGTCATAAACAATCATCGCCGTAACCAATTAATTCAAACAATCCTAAAAATTAGCCTTTAAACATTTAAGTGAATCTGAATCTGTTAGCTTCCCCTTAAACCAATCAATAATAACCAATAGTAGTAACTCCTTCTATTGGCAGTATTAAATGTACGAGCAGTACAAACCTTGGTTTAAGTCCAACAGTAGTAACTGCTAACCCTAGCAGTACTAATACACACGAATCAAACCGCAGCAGCATAAACTTAATATTGCTTTACTAAACAATAACAACATCATTAAAAATGAACAAGCAGTATTAATGAAGTTCCTTGGCAGCACAAAGTAATATTCGAGCAGTATTAACTTTCCTTATAACAGTAGTAATTTACCATAGGCATCAGTAAGTGTAAAGAATCTGTATAAACCTTGTACTACTGCTGCTTCTTTGATCCTCTCCAAGAACCAAACAAAAGAAACTTTCAAAGCTTAGGGTTTCTTAAGAGATGCCTCAACCAACCATCCTTCTTCATACCATCATTCTCCTCTTTTGTTCTTGTTGATAACAGCTTTAAAAAAATACATTAGCAGCACTAAGTATAAAGGAGCAGTAGTAAATATCAACGGGCAACACTAACTTCCTTTATGCTAAAGCAGTATTAACTTAACAGATCCAATCCCAAATATAGTACTTGGCAGATCCACGTATACTTGAATGCAGTAGTGATATGTATTGGCAACATTAAATCACGATTGCTCATTCTTCAATCAAACATTCACATCAAACACAAATATTACTTCCATTATTACTCCCATTGAAACAGCATTAATAAGCAAATCTATTGCGAATCTGATGTAATGATATCCAAATCTAATTCTCATAAGACAACAACATTCGCAACCAGAAATCCCACAACCTTATCACATAGGGAGCGTTCATAATTACTAAATACGAGCAGATCCAAGCATGAACACCAACGATCACAAAACCAAACATCATACATCTTCTATCAATACAGAGATCAGCAACATTTGAAACCCTAGAAGAATTAGGGGTTTGTTCTCATCATATCAGATTCAATGTCATACAAACATCAATCTTTAAGTAGTGATTAGAGTAAACAGATAATCATGAAACCTGTTTTAACAATTACAGAAACTCTAACCTTAAGTTTCCTTATAAAATCTGAACCTTTGAATCTTCAAAGCTTTGTCAATTTCTACTGCTTCTTTATGATGTTAATTGAAGAATAAACCAATAAATAAACCTTGCGTTGCAAATCTGTTTTGAACAAACCTTGATGTCCACAACCTGCTGCTTCTTTTTCTATCAAAGAACCGAACACAAGCCTGGTCACACGATCAAACAATATAAATCACCAGTGAAACCCTAACTTGTAAGATTCGCTCTTTAAGCTTTTGTGAAAACCTAAAATCGATTTAGGTTTAACCTTTGAGCAGCAAGGGTTGTTGAATACAAGCAATCAAATCACCAAACAACACACTAAACGAATAATATAAGCATAATAAACCATAGATTGAAAATCATTTACTGCTTAACCGAGTTAGGGTTTATTGAAAACCCTAAGTTTACCAAATTTGCTTGTCCACCAAAAACCATAAACCTCACCGAATTTCACTTGTAGCCAAAAAACAAGAAACTCGAATCCCTTTTTCTTCATAAATTCAACACAAGAACCTTGTAGGATCCTAGATCAAGAGCCCCGTGGCTCTGATACCACCTGATAGTCCTAAAGAATCTGATAGAACTTGATAGGACTAGATCGTTTATAGCGCTAATTTGATTAGAACTTATCTAAGATTAAATAACAAAGATACCATATATGCAGCAGAATTAAACAATAAAGAACAATAATGTTATCATCATAAGGTTTTATTATCATACGTTTCTACCAAGCCTTAATATTATTTGACCAGAATAATACGGTTACCTATCTCTAACAGTAACAGGGATCAAGGAAAACCTTGATTACCTTGAGGCTACACCAACCAACTAGACGTCTACATCTCCCTTGGGATACACACACACGTTTTTTCTTTTTCTGTGTACACCTAAACTACACGCCTGGAACCTCATTTTATAACATAAGGAGTCCAAGACTTACAAAGGATAAGAACAAATAATATCTTCCTAAGTTTTAATATTATCTTCTATATCTTCTATTTGAATGAGGAGATCTTCCAGAATCTTCATCTTTTGTAGAATTTCATCTACACGATTTAGACCCTTGTGTTTCATTCTTTTATTCATTTTGTCTCATCAAATCTAGGATTCCCAAAAGTTCTTCTATGTTGACCAAAGTATTATATACGCCGTACCGTTGATGTGGATACAGTGTATTCTTTAAAGTCAGGTAATGGTCTTTCAGTTCGTCAAGTCTTGGATACGTCGTATAGGTCTAGAATAATACGGCGTATTTGCTGTCAGATCAGTAGACTTTCTCGAACTCTTCGTTTATGCTCCAAAATGCGTGCCTTTTATATAAGCTTCACAAAGTACACCATAGTTACTGCAAATAATAAATATAAGTAATTAAGTACCATTTCTTGCAAAAATTAAATAAAATGGGTAATTTATATGGGATAAATGATGATATAAAATAAACGTTATTTGATGTCATCAAATATCTCCCCACTTGAATCATACTTGTCCTCAAGTAGACTTTAGAAAAGTTTTGAAAATATATCCCAATCGAAGTTAAGGATTTTTCTGTTTAAGCATTGTTTTGTTCTAATCACATGTACATAACTAAGCTCCTCATGAAATATGGAAATGAAAACACTCAGATCACTTAACTAATCTAGGGTGCAACATTTAATTGGTACGCTCAATTACTCGGTTGTGATTAGTTTTCTATCATAAGCTTGGCAAGGATACACATCTCCACCACTAGAGCTAAGGATAAACAAGTCAAAAGATAAATTGGGTTAAGAAGGCTTAAGGTTGATCATTCAACAGTCTTTCACCATAAGTACCACACCAACAAGGTAGCTGAATCGTACATACACGACCGTAACAACAGAATAGACACGTACTATTCGATCACATCCTTGTTCATGTTTAACTAGCGGTTAGGATGAAGAACGATATAGGGTAGGGAGCTTCTAACTTTCACCGAAAGTCATCGTCAAACAAGGTAGCTAAGACACGCATACATGGCCGTAACGACGGAATAGACATGCATGCACAAACACATCCTCGTTCGAGTAGATCTTAAGGTTAGTTGATAGGAAAGGGAAGTAAATTGGTGTTAAATTGTTGGTCCCACTTGAATAGATCTTGCTTAGCTTGTAAAAGGCTTAGTTGTATTGAATAAATCCAAGACAACTATGGTAGAAACTTTGATTATGAATATCAAAGACTATGCGGAATCTAGTCAATGATACTAAGAAGAATTATAATGAAACAGTAACACAAAATCAATAACAAAACATATTACTAAACTTTCAGCCTCAATATAAAACAAACACTCTTAATAGTGTTAGGGTTACAAAACCTTGAAGCTATGAAAAACTCTATGAACTTTGATATGATTTGATACGATTTTGGTACATAGAACTCTATACCTTAGGACCTCCTTTTATACACCAAGGAGTCCTAACAGGCTTATAATATTTTCCTAAGTTATCATGATCTTCTAAACAAATAACTTATACGTATCTTTTACAAAAATATCTCATACATATCTCATAAGCAATCTTTATCCATTAGTAGTTGTAATCCTTCAGCAGTTGTAATTCTGTCAGCAATTGTAACTTTGTATCAGCAGCATTAACTCTGAACTAGCAGCTGTAACTTATACACCAGCAGCATTAACTATGTACAAGCAGTAGTAACTACTTAGAATATTTTTCTTCATTCTTCACCAATAGTACTAACTTTACTCTAGTAGTACTAACTTTACTCTAGCAGTACTAAGTTACATTAACATTAGTAACTAACCAAATTAAGTTACACTAGCAGTAGTAATATACACTAGCAGCAGTAACTAACAGTACTAACTACTTAGCATATTTTTCACTAAGATTACTAACAGTACTAAGTTATGCTTGACAGTAGTAACTCTAGCCTTATCAGTATTAACTCCAAGCAGCACCAAAAAGGCTTTTAATCCCAACAATCCTCCCCTAAACTTGATGTTCATCTTCTGAATCTTCAAGTTTCTTCATTAAAAGTTTTTACCATCACTAGGAGGATGCATTCAAACACTTCCAGGATTCTTTTGTTGTTTTACCAAAAGCTTTAGAAGTTGATAACTTATTTCATTCCATTGATCTACTTGAAGCTTCTTGTTGAGCATGCTAGTGATTGTTGCAGGTATAAGTGGATATTTATTTTCTACAAGCATAAAGATATGAAAATTTTTAAATCTTACAAAAGGCACTCCACTTGAAGAAAATAGCTTCCATACTGTCACATTGTGTCCTTCTAGACTCCTCCATACTTCACTTTCTATATCAGGCTCAAACATCACTTTTAGATCTCCCCATAACACTCTTTCATATGCCTCATCTGGCCTTGTATTCCTATGTTTAGCTTTAACCAACTTCTAGAGTGTTTCTAAGTCTTCCCTGTGAATATTCTGAAGCATCTGATTCATAGATGAATACCTTTTTAAACTTCCATCAGCTCTTATCAATTGAAAGTATCTCGTCTTTCCTTCTTTGATGACTTTCAATCCAACTATGATTGGAGGTTTAGTAGCTAGAGGTATAGCATCGATTTCTATTTCTTCTTCATCAAGAACAATCTCCATATGCTTTTTCATCTCAGCTTCTTCTTGATCATCCTCTACTTCAGCTTCATCATCTACCTTCTATTTCTTGGCTACTTCTAGTTCTAGCTCTGTGCCTACTCTTTTAGAACTGATTTCTTGTACTCTTGTCACACTGTCCTGTTTCACCAACTTTGTATCCATGTCTACAAATGTATTTACCCTTTTTATCTCTTTATCAAACATCTTTTGGATCTCATCATAGCTTTTGCTCTTCAGCTGATTGTGTTTGTATCCAGCCATGTTTTTAAGGTAAGTATACATTGTATTTCTCTTTTGTACCTTAGTTGGTGGTTTGTTCCTTTTCTTTTGAGCTCTTAATGCTGCAAAGTGTTTCTTTCTCTTCTCTAAAAGTTCTACAAACAATTTTGACTTTTCTTTAATACTCAACTGTTCTTGTTCTTCTGCTTGCATTTGTTGGCATAATTGGAAGTCAGCATCCATCATTACTTGTGTGTTATCTCATGATTCAATTAAAGCTATGTTAGCTTCTTCTTCTCTTTGTCTTGCAAGCTTCTCTTCTTCTTCCAATTCAGCTTGTAGTTGAGCTTTAAGATTTCTAGCAACTTCTTCATCAAATGCAATTAGATCTTTCTTCTTCAAAGGTTTTTCAGGGTCAATCATTTTTGCCTTGCCTTTGTCTTTAGCCTATGGAAGTTGTGAAGAAGAAACTATTGGTGTAGATGCAAGTACTTGCTCCTCCTGATCATGAAAGACAATCCCTTTTGCCTTTGGTCTTGTGCTGGCAGGAGTAATTGTTGTGGCAGCAGTTGTTATTGTAGCACTGGCAGTAGTAACTTTAGCAGTACTAACTACCTTTTCAACCTCAACTTCCTGTTCATCCAACACACCTGTATCAAACATCAGGTTATCATCATTCATCCCCTGAGTCTCATCCATCAATGTAACTTCTGCATCAGCATCTATGTCAATAATCTTCCTCCCCTGTTTGGATGCATCCTCCTTAGCACCCAAACTAGCTTCATCAGAGGATTTGATCCTTCTTGACAAACCAACCTTGTATAGTCTTTTAGGTTTGTAAGTTCTAGACCTCCTTTTCTTCTCTAGCTTCTTAATCATCTCCTTCAATGTAGCAATCTCTATAGCTTGAGAAGTATTTGTATTTTCCAGGGCAAGTACCCTATCAAACAGTTTTGTACAAAGGTTCATCAATTTATTAAGTTGCATTCTATCCTCACCACTTTGAGGTGGATCATAGGAAGGGGTGGATACATGCTCCTCATTGGTAGCCTCCTCAGTGATAGGCTCTATAGGACCACTGTCCTTCCTCTGTTTCCTTCTTGGTTTTTGTTTCTGCTGGGGTTGAGATGATGATGGTTGAGTAATAGAGGGTGTGGGATGGGGATCCGTAGGAATGGTTGAACCTTCACCCTCTTCTTGTTGAGCTTGTACCATCATTGTAGGAAACAAAGGTGTGTCCCTTCCAGAAAAACCTTTTCCTTCTCTCTTCATATTAGGAAAAACCTTCTCAGTGTGGGAAGGTGTATCATAAATCTCTTTATGTTTGGACATACCTTCAACTTGTTTATCCAAGAACACTTGCACAAACCTTGGATACATTAAGAACTTAACCCCACCCTCTAAGTTTTTCACCATATTGTTAAAAATATACTTGAAAAAGTTAAATTTTTAGTTTGTGGCAAGACAGATGATAGCAGAGGCCATAGTGCTACTAAATTAATTCTAAGCTGTAGTCTTAGCACTAAGGCATTGCAAAATTGTATGGATAAGAAATTTCCATTGAGGTGAAAAATAAGCTTCATAGAATGTAAGCTTTTGTGTAAGATTTTCATACCCCATTCTTTCCAGTTCTGCAAAAATGGTAGCAGTGGGTAGACAATCTGTTCCTTCAGCATCTTTTAGATGAAGAGCTCGTCTTTTACTTGTTTCAGTTACAATCACCTTCTTCCCATCTACTAAGGCTTGTATTTGCAGTTCCCCATTGACGGTTTTTACCTTAGCAGTAGCCCAGAACTGCTTAATGCATGATGTATAGATGGTGGGATTCACTGTTAGCGCATATTTGATAGAACTTTCATTCAGAAAATCATTAATTCCTTCAAACCCATTACTTTCTTTAGGTTTCTCTAAAAACGTAACCAAATTGTGAGTTTTAGCAAACTTTAGGGTCAACATTATGATGGGTTTTAATGATTAAAGATGAAATTGAGTTAGGTTTTATGATTAGAGAGTATAACAAAGATTGAAATCGATCGAATGATTGATTAAAACCCTGAATCGAAGTATTTATGAAATCACCCTCAGCAGCATTAATTTGAACTGGCAGCATTAGGTTAAGCCTAACAGTATTAACTAACCTAGCAGTAGTAAGGTATGCATGGCAGCATTAACTTATGCCTAACAACAGTAAGTGAATGCCTAGCAGCATAAACTAATACTGGCAGCAGTAAGTTTATGCTTAGCAGCATTAACTTATGCCTAACAGTAGTAAGTTTAAGCTTAGCAGCATTAACTTTGATACACCAGCATTAACTCCAATTTCATTCCAAAAAGCATTTCCATCATGAATTTTGATTCTCATAAGCTCTCTTTCTGTTTTTAATCTCATAATATCTCTCATTTCTTTTTCTCACTAATTTACTCTATCTGTTGTTATATCACACATCTCTCTTTTTGTTTTTTAGCTCACTATATCTCTTATTTCTTTTTCTCACCAATTCACTCTATCTATTTTTATATTATCCTAAATCAAGAACCCTTTCAGATAGTTTTGTACAAAATTCCATCAATTCTTTTAGTTTCATGCTACCCTCCCTACTTCCAAGTGTGTTAACTCTTAAGAGAGGTGGATCATTGGATTGTTTAGATGCAGCCTCAAACCTAATTTGAGCTTCTGCACCCCCCCCCCCAATATGATATCTTGGCACCTGGGACCACTACCTGAATTAGTTCCCTGGGGAAAGGACTCATTAAGTGTTGCCATGGAGTAGGTCCTATTTATGTTACCACTGTCTTGCTCTACTTCTAAGCTAGAAGCAGTGATGGCAGCCCTTTTCCATTCTGTCTTCCCACTTCTTAATGACAGTCTCATATGCTACAAGGGGAATAGGTCCACTAGACTGAGATATCTCAGTAGCCCTTTTGTCTTTCCTAGGTTTTTGAGTCTTTTTGGCTTAAGATAATGATGGAACAATGATTGGTTCAAGATTAGGTAGTGAAGCAGTTGTGGATGTGTGTTGGGGTGTAGTGGGATTTCCTAAGCCTTCACCCACTTCTTCTTCTTGTTATGTAGCTTTTCCATTTCATAAAAACATCCTTTGAGTATAATCAGCTTCATATTAACACAATTAACCTCCCCTCAATCAATACTTTAGAGGTTAAGCATTCCAATACTTGCAATCAGATAATGAAATCTGCTAACATTAAATGCCTTTGTGAGTAAATCTGTAACAATGTGATCAGTGTGAATCTTGATTACTTGAATTAATCTCTTCTCATATGAATCCCTGATGAAGTGATGTCTAATCTCAATGTGCTTAGTCTTTGAGTAAAACACTGGATTCTTAACTATGCATATGGTGCTTTCATTGTCAATGAAAATTTTGGTATTCATAAAGTTGTATCCATAATCAAGCAATTGATTTTGGATCCATAACACATGTCCACAGCAACTAGATGCAGCTACATACTCTGCTTCAGTAGTAGAGTTGGCAACTACTGTTTGCTTCTTGCATTGCCATGAAATCAATCTACTTCCAAGAAATTGACAACCTCCTGTTGTGGATTTCTTCTCTAAACTTGTACCAGCATAGTCGCTGTTAGTATAAGCTTTCAAGTCAAATGGTGAGTCTTTAGGATACCAAAGGCCTAATTTAGGTTGACCTTTCAAGTATCTAAAGATTCTTTTCACATCATGAAGATGTGAAACTTTAGGTGTGACTTAAAATCTTGCACAAGCACATACAACAAACATTATATATGGCCTTGAAGATGTTAAATACATCAATGATCCAATCATTGATCTATATAAATGAACATCAACATCTTTAGCATTTTCATCCTTCATCAAAGGCTTTGAAGTCTCCATGGGTGTACTTGCTGTCTTCACAGTTGAAAAACAAAACTTGGACATAACAAGCAGTATTAACTGCTTTAGCCCAAAAAGTTGTTGGCAATTTTGAATCAACTAGAATAGTCCTAGCAGCCTCTATTAGTGTCCTATTTTTCCTTTCTGCTATTCCATTTTGTTATAGAGTCCTAGCAACACTAAATTCCCTCTTAATACCCTTCATTTCACAGAACTGATTCGTGACCTTATTCTTGAATTCAGTCCCATTGTCACATCTAATCACTTTTACCTTAAGGTCTATTAGATTTTATATGCCTGTAATAAATGTTTTAAGGATTTCACTAGTTTTATCCTTAGTGGCTAAAAAGAAAACCCAACTAAACCTACTATAGTCATCTATGACAACTAGGCAGTACATCTTTTTCATTAGACTCTTTATAAATGTTGGGCCAAACAAATCTATATGTAACATTTGTAAAGGATGGCTGATTAAACTGACTGTTTTGGTCTTACAAGAAGCTCTGTGTTGCTTTCCCTTCTGACAAGCAACACAGGTTTGATTAATTTCAAAAAGTATTGAAGGTAAACCTCTTACAAGGTTTCCCTTAACCAGTTTATTTATTGTTTTGAAATTTACATGTCCAAGTCTCCTATGCCAAAGATTAGATTCATCTAATGTAGCTTTTGCAAAGAGACAAGTGAGACCTCCTTGAGGAACAACATTCTTTAAATCAGTAATGTACATGTTATCCTTTCTAGGAACTTTAAGCAAACATGATTTTCATCAGTTAACTTAAAATCTGGAAACTGAACAACACATTCAGTATCAGTAAAAAGAACACTATTCTTCTTGTCACACATTTGTGAGACACTGAAGAGGTTAAACTTTAGTTCCTTTACAAAATACACATCTTCAATATCCAATTTACTAGTTCTTATTTTACCTTTCCTAATAATTTTCCCTCCTTTGGTACTACCTCCAAAGGTAACAAATCCTCCATCAATTTCTTCATAATCTGTAAGATAGCATCTGTTTCCTGTCATGTGCCTAGAGCATCCACTGTCAATCACTCCTTTATCCTTTAAATCTTGTTGTGGATTGCCCTGCACATATTGGTAGGAAAATTAATTTCTCTTGGGGACCCAAGCCATCATTGATTTATATGTGCTTTGTGCATCAATATAGTCAAATCTTTTAAGGTTCATTGATGCACCATTGTGTCTGGAGACATGGTCTAAATTTTTTTGCTTTGGTCTCCAAACCCAACATGCTGAGGCCTTAACAGCATTAGTCTCATTTCCCTTATTATCACTTACTACTGCTTTTTGGCCCAGTAGTAGTAATATTTCCCTTAACAATATTAACTTTTTCATTGAAATTACTGTTCTTATTTGTTGTAAACTTGTTAAAGGGCCTTCTAACATGTGAATGTGCTCTATTAAAAACATTTGATGTTGGCCTTGCACAGTTAACTGTTAGTCTTGGGTAAGCAGTGTTGATTGGTTTGGCAGCATTAACAGATACCGCTGCTCTTGAAGAGTTTTGCCTAGCAGTATTAAATGTTTTAAGGCTAGATTTCATTAAGACTGCTTTTGGAACAAAATTTCCTTTTAGATGAGGGTGAGTCATTCTTTGAGAATTTTGGTGATTCAGCCTTCTAGCATTGTTCCATATAGGTTTTTCTACCATTTTCTTTTTATTGATATCACAATCTTTGATCAAATGGTTAAAATTGCCACATATATAACAAGCTTTATTTTTGAACTCAAAATCACTTCCTAATCACTAAGTCATCAAATTATTCTAGTTTCTCTGATTACCTCTAGGTGTTTGACTATTTTTCCTAAGGTATTTAGCTTGCTTATTGCTCTCAACCTTTTTAACAGACTCCCTAGGTGATTTCACATGCTCATTAGATTTAACAAATTTTATCTTAGCAAAACTAGGTTTTCTCTGTTTAGACTTAGACTCAGTCTCAATCTCATCTTCATTGTTAGATATCCAATCTTCAATGAGTGGTTCACTAACAGACTTAAGTTTTGACTCGCTTGTCTTAGCTTCACTAGTTGCAGCTGAAGACACACTAGTTATTGACTCATTAAAGACATATTCCCCATCAGCAAGAACCAAATCAGGTTTAGAGGGCATGAAGTCCCCAGTATAAGGAGGGGGAACAACATGATAACCTTTACCTATTTTGTACTTATCATTCTCCTGACTATCAGACACTTGACTATCAATTACTTAACTATCAAACCCCACACCAGTCTTGAACTTATCACATACTTGAATCTCTAACAGTTTGCTTAGGTTCTTAGATGAAGTTTTAAACTTTTCTAAGGTAAGTTTCAAATCATCTCTTTCTTTTTCGGCTTTTTAAAATTTCTTTCTAAGCTCTGTTAGTGCATTATCACTCAACATAACATCAAGTTTTAAAAATTTTATGTGCTCTTCAAAAAAACCTAATTCTTTTTATACACATCTAGTCTAGCCTCTACAA
>BQNB010017074.1:0-70555 GCA_026074375.1 Tanacetum coccineum | reverse complement strand
AAAACTGAAAAACGTAAAATACTATAAAGAAAACTCTAAAATTTTAAATATCAATTCGAAACATAAAAACGAGACAATTATCGAAAGACCACATAAAATGGCAACCTAGGAAACTTCCGGTAATGATTCTTAGATATACACGGGTGAACTCCTCGATTTCAATGTAAAACTACACGCAATCATAAAAGTCAAACTGAAGCACGAAAAGTCAACGATGAAAATCTAGAAATTTGTACAGGGTGTTACAATTAAGTACCGAATTCATATAAAAATGATATAAAGCAAGGCAATAAACGCAAAAATTTGATACAAAAAAGTATTAAATATTTGATGTTATCAAATATCCCCCACTTGACTTCTACTTGCCCTCAAGTAGAACCTTTTAAATAATTCTAAAAAAGATATCTCCCACGTTATTAAGGAAGATATGAATTTAAAAATCACTTATGCTGGAAAATTCTAAACCGAGCACCTCACGAAAGGAAAAACAAATCACACTCATACTCTCACTAATCTATGTGTTTTATTTTTGGTGTTCTATCATAAGCTTGGCAAGGATACTAATCTCCACCACTAGAGTCTAGATGCAACTGTTCAAAAAAGGCAAATGGGTTGATACAAAGGCTTACAGGGTGAATCATCCTCTAAATGCAATCTTTACCAAAAGCGTTACACCAACAAGGGCGACAAAATCACACATACATATCTGTAACGATGAATGCGACATGTATGATTGCTCGCTCCCTCATTCGAGCAAAACCAAAGGTTATGATGGAGGATGATATAGGTATGGATCTTCTAATCTTTCACCAAAAGCATTACACTAATAAGGGCGACAAACCATATACACACACCCATAACAATGGAATAGACATACATGATTGCATTCAATTCCCCCATTCGAGTAAAACCAAAGGTTATGGATTAGGCATGGGTGCACATTTAATTGGTGTTAAATAAAAATATAAAACAAATAGTTTCCTAAGTTTACAATCTCCCCGTCACTGGTCGCATTTAAATCTCATAAGGTAAAAACAAGGGTCAAGAGTTAAGGGGTCTTCATAATACACGAGTTAATGCGTATGAGATGTAACGTAATGCCTCATGATCAGATAAACAGGCAAGAAAGACACATTAACTCGGCCTTCATCATCAATGAACAAAAAATTATGGGCAAAATCAGCACATAATCTAACCAAATAACTCATTTCTATCTCCCTTCCCCCCATTTGAGATGTACAATGCCCACATTGTACAATTAGGGACTTAAAATAAAAAGCAAAGATAAAAATGACATGGGTTTATAAGAACTACCCGTTTACAAAGATAGATCATCATCGCCAGTTAAACAAGGCGGTAATCCTATCACAATACAACATATAAGCTGATTTATAAGTTTTTTTATATCAGCTATAATAAACACTTACTTGCATTCTTTTTATTCTTTTATTCATTTTTTGTGCAAGACAAGGATACAATGAAATGGAAATCACAATACAGACACATATATACATGAGTATCCCCCCACTTGAGATTAACTGTCTTCAGAACCCAACTTTCTTCACATACCCTTTATCCTAACCTGCAACTTTCACCAGTGAAACCAAAATTAACCAGCAACTCCCTGATCATGGACTAAAGAAACTACAGGGTAGGCTATGCGAAAGGTGTAACAAAACAACATATATTTTGGTTTAACAAAATGAAAGGAAAGGATCAGCAGGTTTTACTAGGGGTATCTTGCACTACAGATGAGTGCAACAAAGGGTTTAGCAGAGGGATTGACTAATCAGTGTGAGAAGTCAATATACACAAAACATATATAGGCTATTTAGAGCTAATCCTAACATTTTCATTTTATCACAGCTACACCGATTACACTATGTGCAATGCTCATTATGGCAGTCTCGAAAAGATATACCAGGACAAGTTCGATAGTTTACAACAGCCACCAGCACACTCATTTTTTTTATAAATTTATGTCTAAGGGGAAAACGGAAATGCTTAACCTCACACAATAGAATTATAAGGGAGGGTGTGCTCAATAAAGTTTTAACTAGTTAAGTAATAAAAAACATGTCAAAATTTTAGTAATGAAACATTTTTCAAAATAAACTAGAAAAATAAAGGCAAGTAAAATCAAATGGGTGTTTATTTCTAATCCCTTCCCTCCATATGAGTCAAATTTAAGCATATAAAATTAAAATAGGAAGGGTTAGAAATGAAACAGATTACTCCCTTAGATTTGCTCGATATAATGAATAGATGGCATGCTTTAAGCCATGCTCTAAGTCTGCTTCCTCGAGCAACATCCACCGTCACAAGCGCCATTAACAGTTTGTAAAGCATCCGACTAGACTAGTTTGGAATGCCTTCTTGCAGCTTGATTAACATCCTAGCGCCTTATCCCGTGCATTACATGTATAGCTGCCAGAAAGACTAATACCAAAAGCATAAACCAGGGTAAAAGCACCATAGCACAAAATATACAAAACTATACAAAATAAACCTAACTCACTTTCGTAAGAATCATGGTTGTATTTAGCACATGCAACAAGCCTTTTAAAACACTTGGTGGCCCAAGGGGACGAGTGAAGTCTCGTGAGGGTTTCTAGCGAACATATCCACAGAGTTTATTTACCAATATACACGGTTTTTTTTAAATTTTAAACATTTAAGGATTTGCAGGAAGGAGTTACGGTGTAACAATCAGAGTTAGTTACACCGTGATTATTTGGTTTGAAATTTTTGAAAATTTATAACTAGTTACGGCGTAACCTTTGCACGAATTACGCAATAACATAATCACTTACGCTGTAACTATCTGAGTTATGGCATAACCTGCTGCTTATCAGCAAACAAATTACCACATAAATCGAGTCGAGGAGACATCGAATTTTATCCTCTTGCAGTGAGAACCTGCAAAACCAAGTAACAAACATACAAAACCAACTGCATGCAGAAAATAAAATGAATTAACTAAAAGGATAGGTCAGATTGTCTCCTGAGAAGCACTTTTCTTTTCATACGAGTGTTTAAGTTAGAATTGAGCCTCCATCATAGGCTATTAGACATCTCCAACATGTCCAATCCTCCTGTCTCTTCAACCTATTAATAATTTGTTAACCTGCACACTAACAAATCCTAAGCATTAAATGTGTAATAAAACTACGCAAAAGAAGAGGAGCACACATTAATGCTAAATACTTGACTCAATAATACCACGTGAATAAAAACACTGTTGATCCCAATCCCAATAAAATAGATCTTGCTTAGCTAAGTTGTATTGAATAAATCCAAAACAACTATGATAGAAACTTTGATTATAAATATCAAAGACTATGCGGAATCTAGTCAATGATACTAAGAATGATTTCAATGAAACAATAATGAATAAGATTAATAACAAATAGTTTACCAAACTTTCATCCTCAATATAATACGAACACTCTTAATAGTATTAGGGTTACAAAACCTTAAAGCTATGACAATTGTATGAATGTCTCGATTTGATACTTTGATACTCATACATAGAATTCTATACCCTAGGTCCTCCTTTTATACACCAAGGAGTCCTAATGGGATTACAATATTTTCCTAAGTTGTCATAATATTTTAAACAAATAACTTATACGTATCTTTTACAAAAATATCTCATGCATATCCAACTAGCAATCTTTATCTTTTCTCTGAGCAGTCTTTATCCTTTCAGCAGTTATAATCTTTCAACAGTTGTAACTTGTAATCTAACAGCATTAACTTTTAACACCAACAGTAGTAACTTTTGTACTAGCAACACTAACTTAACAGTAGTAACTTCAAGAAGGCTTTTAATCCCAACAATCCTCCCCTAAACTTGATATTTTATCTTCAAAAATCATCAAGTTTCTTCATTAAAAGCTTCATGATTACCAGGAGGATGCTTCCATTTCTTCTTGACCAGTTTAGTCATGAGCTTAAGAAGCTGATAACACATTTCATTCCAATATTCAGCTTGCAGCTTCTTATTTAGCATCTTAGTAATTTTAGCAGGTGTAAGATAATATGTCTTCTCTGCCAGCATATAAATATGCATATTTTGATATCTCACAAAATAAACTCCATAAGAATCATATAGCTTCCAAAGTAGTATTTTTTGTCCTTGCAGATTCATCCACACTGCATCTTCTACATGAGGTTCAAACATCACCTTCAAATCACCCAATAAAACTCTTTCATATGCTTCTTCTAGCATTTTATATCCATGCTTAGCCTTAACCAACTTCTATATATTTTCCAAGTCTTCTCTGTCAAACTCTTTGAGCAGTTGGCTAAACAATAAGTATGTCTTGACACTTCCATCAACTCTCAGTATTTCATAATTGCCATTCCTTCTTTTTCTATGAATCTAGAAACCTAGAATGGGTGCAGGCTTGGTTGCTAGAGGTATAACATTAATTGCCACTTCTTCTTCTGGAACAATCTCAAAGCATTGTTTAAGATATTCTTTCTCTTTATCATCATCATCCACTGTTAGGATTCTTGATTTGATGAGACAAAGTGAATAAAAGAATGAAACAAAAGGACTTAAACGCAAAGCTAGAATTGTTCAAAAGATGGAAGATTTTGAAGATTCTAGAAGATCTCCTTATAAAGAAAAGATATCCAAAGTTATGTTTAATATTTAAATGATTTATTGTCACTATACTTTCTTCCTTGTGTAGTCTTGTAAAACCCTTATATATAATGGGTATTTAGGGTTCTCTTGGTGGAAATTAGATAGAAACATTGAGCTCTCCCAATGAAGTCTCAGAAAAACGTTGTTTGTATTCTTCAGTGTGTACAAGTTAAAGTAGTTAGAGTAATAGTTAGTTAGTTAGTATGCTCTTAGGTATAGAATTAAGGCAAGGTGATACGTATGGCAATAAATACCTTGTTGATTTGATAATATATTGTTCTTTATATTCTGCTGCATATTTATATTATCTGTAAAACATATCCTAGATGAGTCTATAACGATCTCCACAATTGGTATCAGATCCTGGTAGCTCTTGATCTAGGATGATTACAAGGTTCGTTTTTAAGTAGTGTATCTTGTACGAACTTCATCATAAAGCCAAAGCTTCCCCTGAAGTTGAGATGTGATCATCTCCCTGACATTTCATACAACAATCTCGAATCATTGAAGAAAGTTGATCTCATCGATGTCACATGTGAAGAGTACTCACAAGAAGTACTTGGATTCTCTGATTCCGTTGCTTACAACAACCCTTCTCCGTACTTGGATCCGATTGTTTCTACTTCATCTCCAACACTTACTCCGTTTGATGAAAGCGATTTTCTACTCTTTGAGGAAGCCGATGCTTCACCAGTTTTTAATGCTACATACTACGATCCCGAGGGTGACATTCTCATTCTCGAGGCACTTCTCAACAATGATCCATTACCTTCACCAGACCAAGGAGATTATTACCCCAGAATTCAAAAGGATCTTAAAGTTGTTGAACCAAAAGATGAAATTCCTGAAGTCGAGCTTAAAGAGTTACCTCCGCATCTCGAGTATGCGTTCTTAGAGGAAAATAACAAGCTTCCAGTTATAATTTCAAAAGATTTGAGCCAAGATGAAAAGACCTCACTAATTAATGTTTTGAAAAACCGGAAACAAGCAATTGCTTGGAAACTTTCTGATATCCGAGGCATAGATCCAGAGTTTTGCTCACACAAAATCCTTTTAGAAGATGATTACCAACCTTCAGTCCAACATCAAAGGAGGGTTAACCCTAAAATCCACGACGTCATCAAGAAAACTTGGTGTGTGAAGTTTTACACACGTAAAAATATAATATATAAAATATAATACTTTAGAAGAGTAATTAAGAAAACTACCAAGTTACCCTTGATAAAATTCACTCTCAAAAGTATATATAATATAATATATAATACGTATATTAAACCGGGTAAGTATGATCACCCGGGTCGTTTCCCCAACGACTAGTGAAATTGAGACCACGTTTTAGGTTCGGATCCTGATTTGAATGAAGCAAAGATATTTGATTTGGAAAGATTTAAAATGAACAATTAAATAATTACGGAAACGCAACTATTGAGCAAATGGACTAAAATTTAACCCGAAAATTATTAAAAATAAAAGACCTAATTTTTTTACTTTTTGATTAAAGACTAATTAAACTAATTAAAACTATCCCTAGTTATTAATTAAAACTAAATAAAACTAATTACTTAACTAAAATAGAGACTAATGGTGCAAAAGTAAAAGGATTAACTGAGCTAAAGTAACTAACGGGCAAGGACTAACTGAGAATCAACTAAAACAGGAAAATTACAAGAATGGTCCCTGAGGACCTATCCCGATAACAACTAAAGTCCAACAAGGCCCGAATTAAGTTGAGATTTGAAAAGTGCTTATTATCAAAAACTGAAAAGAGAAAAGTTGTAAAGGAAGCTAGGGAGAACAACTTTAACAAAAGCACTATGGTATAAACTCAAAGATAAGCTCTAAAAGAGCTTCTCAATAAGCTGTTACAGAAACTAGGGGTTTGGGCTATGTTTTACCAAAACAGCTATAATAAGCTCAAATTAAGCTTAATGTGAAAAAGGAAAAGAGTTCTAGGAAGCTTATGAAATACTTTATCTATAAATGCAAAGAAATCTAAGCTAGAAGTACTTTTAAACAACTAAAATTGAGCATGAACTAAGCAAACTCAGTAAATAAGCAAGATAGCACAAAATCCAAATGAGCTTAAAAGCTTAAAAAGCTAAACTAGACTCTAAAACTTTAAGGACTTATTAAACTACTTATAATCTATCTAATTAAGCTATAAAATCTAGGCCCATAAGCTATAGCTAGTCTTAGCCCTACTTGAATCTAGGATCCTAAATCCTATTCTTACTTAACTAAAAATTAAGCCAAAGTTGGCAGTACTAACTTGTGACAGCAGTACTAACTTTTAAGTTAGTACTGGTAGTGTAAAGTATCAGCAGTACTAACTTGTGACAGCAGTACTAACTTTTAAGTTAGTACTGGTAGTGTAAAGTATCAGCAGTACTAACTTTTTGTTAGTACTGGTGCCCTTTGCACAAGTGCAAAACGAAAATGCAGGTTTCCTAAGGGAAACACTGCACTAAAACACACTCAAATAGAGTGTTTAAACAAGGCTAGCAAGGTCTAGCCCTTGGAGGCTTAGATCAACAATTGCACAAGTGAAATTCAAAAGAAAGTTCCCCTGGTGCTAGAATCAACATAATAAACCATGACTTTTTTCAATTTCACAATCTAACTTATAAAAGCTCTTTGCCTAATGATTTTAAATGAAATCTAAGCTGACTTAAACAATTTCAAAAACTTACTTTGACTTTGGGAGGTCAAAATAGCTTAAACCAAACACCACTTTAAGACTAAGACATTTATGATTAAGCTACTACTTTGAAATCTAGTAAACAAGTGCTTAATACCAGACAATTAACAGATTAAAACTACTTTAATAAGCATGATTTAACAACTAAATAAGCAATAATCTAAGACTTAAGCTATTTTACTATATTTTTGGTTTTTTAGAGGTTTTTAAGACAATAATATGAAAATCTATGATTTAAACTAAGAAAATTGAAAACAGATAAACAACTATGAAGATAAAACTCAAACAAGCACTAATAAGCAAAGAGAATAAGCAAATAAGCAGATCTAAATATAGAAAGCAATAATATCATTATTTAAAGCTAGAATTAAAGGAAAATGAAAGAGAAACTTACAAACTCCTCTAGCTAAACAAGAGGACCAATAAAGGCAGCTACAAGCTCCCTAGCTTATTAGATAAGCTAGGGTAAAGTCCTTGGGATCTCTTCCAAGTTAAGATCCCCTTCCAAAAAGCTCATATCCAAATAGGTCCATGATAGATTTAAACTGATTTAAGGTTTAGGTAAGATTAATACTGAATTCAAATAGCTCTATTTCAGCTTATAGACTGAAAGAGCTTTAAAATAAGCTTATTAGCTTATTGAGACAACTTAGCTTATTAAGAGAGCTTATGAAAAAGAAACTTGGAGAGATTTAGAAAAACTGAATTTCATTAATAAAAACTTGCTTACAGTACTTTTAAAGGAAAATTACAAGATTAAAACATTATTAAGCTAAGAATTAAAATTTAAGCTACACTAATTAAAAACTACGACTAGATCTAGATGGTGTGTGTGTGAGAAGTGAGGCTCTATTTATAGCCTGCCTTGGATCCTTCTAGCCTCTTGCCCTGCTCTCCAATCTTTCAATCTTGGCCAATCATTTCTTCAATCATTCAAGCATCAATTGTGGCCGTTTGATCAAGCTGTGGACACCTGAAGATTGCCAGCGTGTCATTCCATTGATGTGACGTTTGTGCTTCTTTTGTGAGTATTTTAGTGCAAAAACCCACATTCCATTGTGCTTTCTCCATTTCTACGTGGCATAAGCTTGATAGAGGGATACTTAGAGCATTGATTTGACTAATCTCTCCCTGCCATCTTGTAAACGACCACTTGAATTAACCTAAGCACCCTTTAATTTGAGAAACCCCTTTGATTTGAGTAAAAGGTAACTGGGACGACACCCTCTAATTTTGATTTGCCCCTTGTTTTACCATGGGGGTGAAATGAAGAAGACGGATGAATAGTAAAAGGGGTTCCCGCTCCTTTTTCGACAGTTAAAACTGTTGGAGTTTGGGAAGTTAACACATTTGGCCCCTCTCTTTCATTTCCTCTTTTTAAGTTATAAATAACTTTCGAGAAATGCAAGATTGGCCCTTGTAGATGAAAATTGGCTAAGGCTTTGGATCTTTGGCTTCTTTTTGAACTCTTCTGATTCTCGTGTCCGTGTTTGCTCGCTTTTGACTGTTTTCTTGTGATTTTTGACTTATCCATACCTGCACACACAAAACACAAATACAAGCATATTTTTGCCATTTTTGGTCTGTTTTGGGTTTATTTGGGTTATTTTTAGGTATAAACGGATATGTGTATTTTACACTTATCAAAATTCCCCAAACTAAACGATTGTGTGTCCTCACGCAATATCACATGCCTTATAACCAAATACCTCGAAAATTCCCCAAACTAAACCTTTGAAAAGTAGCAAAGAGTTTTGTTGAGAGAATTAAGAGATCACAAGTTATAAAACACCCGACTTCCCATTTTCTAAGATTTTTCTCTTTTTTTTTATAATTAACTACCTAACTATAACTTATTTGTGTCGACATAATGTATTGTTTTCATTACCTCTTTGGTAACTTTTAGGATCATAGAACAAAAAGCACAATTAAGTGTCTAAAAGATAATTTCGTCATCCCCGATTTTTCACTTTTCCCATGCTAAGCTTAAAAACAAGATCACCGTTAATTACAAGTCATGACACTAATACTACTCATAAATACTAATTGTGTACTCACTTTTCCTCCCACAAATCCTACTTTTGTATCTCAAGATTTTATTTAAGTCATATACCCGAAGGCTCTTTAAGACTTGTTTCGATACTTATTAATTCCAAGAATAAAGTGTAATGGTTAAGAACGCAATAATTAACTCCTAGCCCTCTTCAAAAGATCAAATGTTATCAAGAATAAAGTCCACATCGAGGCAACCAAAATTTGGCTTTTATTAGGCTACTTAAGCAAGGTACCATTCATATCATATACCCGAAGGCTCTTTAAGACATGAATGGACCAATCTTATTTGCACCATATACCCTTAGGCTCTTTAAGGCACAAAGTAAGACAAATTAAGCAACATTATTATACCTCAGTCCTTTAGAAGGCTACAACATCGGCCACGCCTCCGACAAGATGTAGCAAACATATTTCGACTTCGGATTATATAAGTAAAACCGGTGCCTTTTATCTCGAAGCCACATCGATAGCGAGTCGACAAGAGGTTATTCTACTTATTATGACACCGGACCCTACCTTATATGAAAACTCCAACATCGGCCACGCCTCCGACACGATGAAGTAATCTGGCAGAGATACTTATTTATTTATTATTTTTGTATTTTTAAGCCAAATTGAGTATTCCTGATGTGTACTCATTCTAATCACAAATGAACTAAAGAAAACTTCTATTAGCTAATTATTAACCAAAAAACCATACAACTCTATTTATTAAACATTCATATAAAAGTGAAACAAGCTAATGGGAGAAAAAGCCACAATTAATCTTTGAGCTTGATAGACAACTCCAACTATTCTATGTTTAATGTCATGACGTATAAATAACACTATTCATTTCCTTGTTCTTCACCAAAGAAAAATTTTGCAATGCTTAGCCTATTATAAATCCACTATGGCGTATTTAAAATTCTACTCGAGATTAGCACAGTCTTCATTTACTAACGATTCAAGTCTTAGCATGTTAAAAGTCTATATGAGACTAGCATATATTCTGATCATCATGAAATTGTTAACGGAAGAAAGCTAGAAGCTCAACAAGTTCGATCGGTGTCAAAAATTATTTCTTATTTTACCAGCGGAAAACTACATTTTTGTTTAACATTTTTTTTTTTTTTTTAGTCTTAATTAAAAATTTAAAATTTTTGATATTTTTGTGTGAATACGGTGTAACTTGTGGGAGAAAACATAATAGACAAGAATTCAAATCGATAGATTCCCTCCCCAAACTAAAATGAAACATTGTCCTCAATGTTTAAGTCGGGTTCCTACGAAAATCTAAGCCGTTTATTAGGTATGCAAAGATAAACGTTAATCGATAATGATGAAAGGATATGGATCTCCCCAAACTAATGTCACACAAAGGATGAGAAGCTCGAGTAGAACGGGATAAATCAACCGGACACAAGAGGATTTTTGAAATGTTGGGTTAATCCTGCCAAATCACAACACAGACAACAAACAACGAGAAACGAAGAGGATGGGCCCCTCAACATCACAACACATTAGAGGTTAGAAAATAGAAAGAAAATAAAATAGAAAGAAAAGGATAAGCATGGGGTGAACTCCCACGAAGCGGCTTTGTTTTTGATCACCGAGTCGCAAGCTCGACTCGATCCCTGAATTTAGTTGTCCTTAGGGAGAGCAATACTTAGAACAAGAAATGTTAGAAAATGCCACCGGCTCTAGAAATGTGACTATGCCAGGGTCAAATATGTGTATACTTCTCGAAGGATGACAATTGAGGAATGCAAGGGTAAATCTCGAAACCAAGGGTGGGTAGAATACTGGTCATATATTCATGAGATTTAGAGAAACACCTTAAACTCTTTGAGTATCCAACAATACCGCTTTGGGTTTCAAAACATTTCTTAATATCCGGAGGTTCGGAGGATGGTAGAGGAATGACGATACATCTTGGTGATCAAGGTTAGGATGAACTCATTAACTTTCATCTTCGGAAATAAGATATTCACAACAGGCGGAATTAAATTATCTGGAAACAAGGAGGAATATCCAATCTCTTCTTGAGTGGGATCACTATCTTCATCGAGGATAGGAGATATTATGGTGAAAGAGTCTCGATAATAATTTGATTGAAAATTTCCTGGATGAAGTGAAATTCATTAAGCACTGATCTTAAGACTAGATATATTCTCAAATTCACGATCATTTCCTGATCGGGAAGTTTAAAGGTTCACCGTGCGAAATCTCATGGTGAATGAGGAATCTACTCCTGGAGAAAAAAGTAATGATGTTCATTTCTGTTCTGGCTCATGATCGGAACGTCACTTTGGATCGAGTTATGGAACATCATCACTCCTAAGTAGAATTATCATGAAATGCTATGTCACCTTTGAATCGAAAATATCCTTCCCTTGTTAGAAGATACATCTATAGCTGAAATAGTGATATCAATCATTATCGTCTTCAGGAGCAAAAACACTCATCCTCTGTCGGTTAGAGGAGTGTTGAGAAAGATAGCTTATCGGAAACGTTTGGAATTTTAATCTCGGACATCTTCTTGAAAATTCTCTTCATGCAAGTCCTTCTTAAGAGTTGAATCATCATTACCCGGTGGTAACGAATCAAGAGGAGCAAGTTCATCGGCGAACTTCTCAAAATTATCACTAGTCTTCACCGGAGAAGAACTAGGAGAAGGATCATCAGAATGAGTAGTGGTACTGCCACTAAACGGATCATCTTTTGAAAAATCGATAACAGAAATGGCATGAACAAAATTCTTTTCCTTGTTTTTCTCAGATTTATCGGCATAGTAAACAAGTTCATCTTTTCCTACTCTTAAAGTCAATTTTTCCTCGTACAAATCAATGAGAGCTTTTTGCGGTTCGATGGAAGGGTTCTTCCTAATATAATAGGCACTCTCGGGTCAGGTTCAAATTAACACCACAAAATCCGCAAGATAAGGTGAAACCATCGACTCTAACTACAACATCCTCGGTTATGCCATCGGGTGAGTAATCGAACGATTGGCAAGCTCGAGTGTCATACGAGTAGGAGTCAAAGCTTCAAGCTCAAGTTTCTTGTAGATAGAATGAGGTAAAAGATTAATGCTAGCTCCTGAATCGGCTAAAGCACTAGTCCTATTGAGTTCTTGTAAAGCACATGGGATAAGAAATTTTCTCGGATCTTCGAGTTTCTCGGGGAACTTTGTTCATGATGATAGCGGAAAACATATTGCATTCAAAGTTGTGAAGCGATCTCTCAAGTTTCTCTTTGTTCCTTAGCAACGAGCTTAACCATTTGTTGAACTTTGGCATTTCGGACAAGAGCATCTTTCAATCCAATCTCTAACGAAGTTGCTTGAACATATTTCAAGTACCGGCTATGTTGCAGCATTGGTTTTCTGTGTATCTCTCACTTTTCATCCTTTCAGGATATGGAAGTATTGATTGGATACGATATTAGGATTAGGATCATGGACTAACTGGTTTTCTTTGCTTTTGGTTTTGGAATTTCCATGAAAATGGAATCTTCTTCCCCCGGAGATGGGACATGTGCGGGTCATTTTTCCAATTTTGGATTTTGCACTTTTTCCGTTGACGTCTCCGGGTTTTGTTCGGGTTCTTTTTGAGGTTTTAAAATATCGGGTGTAGGAACAAGAGGAATCGAAGGTTTTTTCAAAATCTTACCGCTCCTTGTAGTGATAGCATTAATTTGCTGACGAGGATTAGTTACGGTTTGACTTGGAAGAGTTCCTGAATTTGAAGTAGAGGCTGAATTTTTGAAATTATCACAAAGACTTGTCAACAAACTTGTAACATTAGCCATTTGATTCTGCAATCCTTGATTTTGATTTTGCACATTCTTCAATATCGCATCATTTGCCTTGACGTAGTTTTCAAAATCTGTTTTCAAAACACTATTTGTTGGAGGTTGGTAAGGTAAAACTTGATTGATTGGTGGTTGATTGGTTGGTGTTTGGTATGGTGGAGCTTGATAAACTTGATTTTGACGGTTTTGATTAAAATTTCCTCCACGGTTTTGGTTGAAATTAGGATTGGTTCCTTGATAACGGTTTTGGTTGGTTTGGACATTTGGT
Organism: Tanacetum coccineum; assembly: GCA_026074375.1. NCBI lineage: Eukaryota > Viridiplantae > Streptophyta > Magnoliopsida > Asterales > Asteraceae > Tanacetum > Tanacetum coccineum. The sequence goes on along the minus strand of BQNB010017074.1, from coordinate 57,085 downwards.
TGATTGAAACCCGGTGGTCTCATTGAGCTTGCCAATTGAAGGTTGGTTTCTTTGGAGATAATTACCAATGGCTTGCAGTTTGTTGAAATTGTTGGGATTTTTGTGTCTTGGAAAACAGGAAAAATCGTTTCCACCTCGAGGTATCGGACAAAGGTTAAAATTGTGATTGATCCACAAGTGACACATACTTCCTCAATGCTTGAGGGTCTGCAGGAGTGAAGTATGTTAGTAAACAACTAAAGCATTTCATTTCAATTCAACATTTTGTTTCATCTTGATAGTCATCTTATCCTCGAGAGAAGCGGCTATTTGTTGCATATCGAAAGAATTATTGGAAGATGAAGAATTAGAAACGAGGAGCATCCGTACTACTTCTTGAATCATTAGCACGACTTCTTGAGTAAACGAACTTTTGACTTGCTTTCAATAATCTTGCTAAACCTTATTGAGGCATTTTTGTCCAAGGAAAATTGCCTCCTGCTGCAGATTATAAGCATCTTGATCGTTTTGAATTCAAGAATTATAAAAAAGTATCAAGTTGGTGGACGTTCAAAAAAAGCCATGGTGAGGACATTGTACGAAGTAGTCCTTTAAAACGTTCCCTGGCTTCATTAAAGGACTTCTTTAGGTTTTTGATAAAAAGCTAATGATCTCATTTCGGATAGTAATGGTTTTTGAAGGTGGAAGTATTGGTTTATGAATTTTGAAACAAGGTCGTCCCATGTGAGAATTGATCTTGGTGGTTCTTTGTCTAACAATTAGGCTTCACCGTCTAGAGAAAAGGGAAAAGCAAAGTTAACCGAAGAGGTCGGGACTTTCGGATGTCTAAAACGTTGATGTGAACTTTGTACAAAATCGAAGGTGATTGTGGGGATCTTGTCTACCCGGTGAATTTGTTTGCCTTTGACACAAGATTGTTAAAGGTTGTTTGAGCTGAAATTGTTTGCATTGAATTGGTGGAACAACTATACTATCTTCATATCCCTCGATGGGGTGCTTGTAACTTTGAGCCATTGTTCGGATTGTCGTCCATTGGAACAACGTTTTGTTCAACAATTGGATCAAACGGAAGGAGTTTGTTGTTTGACGAGTCTACGACGGATGCGAACGAAGTGCTCGCTATAAAAAGAAAAACTAACAATTTAAAAAGCTAGACTTTCTCACTATTTTTTTTTTTTTTCTGAAACATTTATCGGTTAACAACACATGAATGAGACTAAACCAAAATAATCAACTACTTCACGGGTAGCTCTTGAAAATTGCTTTTCATGGTTGAGCCGTACTTGGTTGGACACATAGGCAAATGTTAAATCTGATTACGAATTGGGAACAATTCACGTTCACCGGAAATTGAAATGATAATATTCTCAATAGAGATATTAATTTGTTGGTAGTTCGGTTACCAACTTGGTGAATTTTATTTTATGTTTAAGACAATTTTTTTTTTTATATTTTTGTGATTTTTCTATTTTTTTTTATTTTTTTTTATATTGATAATTATACATAAAATGAAAAAGAACAATATTTTTTTACTTTTTATATTTTTTAATTTTTTTTGGATTTTTGGATTTATGACAAAATTTAACTTTCAGGACGAAAGGATTCTTCAAACCAAATTCACAAATCGAAAAAGAAGGAATCGCTTACATTTTAAAATTTTTATACAAGTTTCCCCGGCAACGGAGCCAAGAAAAACTGATTCGTTGTTTTATAACGTAAAATATAATATTATAATCCCGAGGTAATTAAGAAGTTTTTACCCAGTTTCCTTGATAAAATTCACTTCTCTAAAAATAATATATAATATAAGATATAATACGTTTATTTGACCGGCGCAAGTATGATCACCGGGTGTTTTCCCAATACGACTCATGCAATGGAAAACCTCGATCTCGTTTCGGAATGACATTGATTTGAATAAGAAAGAGATATTTTTGATTTATTTATGTACTTAAAATTAAAGGCACATTAACAACTATTTAAAAATTAACTAATTACGGAAAAGTAAATAAAATAGAGACATTTAAATAAACAAATACAATTTAAATCTTAAAAATATAGAAAAATGGTTTTTAAACTCTAAAAATGTGCAGAAAAATTATGGAACAAAAAGCCCCAATTTTAAACTAGTAATTATTAACTAATTTAACTAATTAAACTAAAAAACCTAATTTTATTATTTAATTAAACTTTAAATTATTATAATCTAAAATTAAAAATCTGTCAAAACACATGGGTTGAATGTGACACAAAAACAAAGTTGAGGTAGGCCGGCCAAAATTAAAGTTTTATGGAAAAACACAAAAGTTGATCTGATTGACAGTATGCCCTGGACTTGGGACTGACTAGACTTAACAATTAAACTAACGAAGGACTATCTATGTAATTAACTAAGGACTAACGGTGATACTAGCAAGGACTAACTGAGTAACTTTTTACTAACAGAAACTTTCAAAAATTACAAAACAGGCCCCTGCATTAATTAAAATCCAACAACCGATCCTTTAATGCATTTTAATCAGCTTATTAACTTATTATTAAGAGAAAACTTTTTATAAAACTTAACTCTCAGCTTATATAGAATAAGCTGAGTATGCTTATAAGGGCTGATAAGCTTTTTTCTAGCTTAATCAGCTTATAACTTTTACCTTAAACAAATACAAGCAAAACACTTCCATTCTTTAACAGATTTCAACTACTAAATGAATAAGCTTATTCAAATAAGCAAATCCAAACACTTATTTAAACTACAACTAGACAGATTATGACTAAGACAGATTACCAGCAGCTTATTATGTTTCAATTTAACCTACTAAACAAATTATAAAAATAAAAGGAAAGTAGTACCTTATTTCTTTCCAGCAAGAACAGGAAAGAATAACAAGCTGTGTGGACTTATGGCTTATTCACATAAGCCCAATCTCGAATCAACAACAACCTAATCTAACCTATATGCTAACCCTTAGCTCTAAAACCCTTGGAGTCTCAGCAGCCATCCAATTCCAAGGCTCCAAGCCTTCATAAACAAACACAACAAAGTATTTTTGACAGAATTTAAATAGAGACACAAATTTATATGAAATATTACTTTTATTAAAACTGAAATAAAGTTGCTTACAATCGTGAAACAAAATTACATAACATTAAAATGAAAATTACACTATGAAAATTAACCTGAAAAATTAACCCTAAATTTTCTATATCTTAACTGTTGGACTGAGGGGTATTTATACCCGAAGCTTGAGCTCATCCTCCTCTCTAGATCCTTCTATCCTCTTCATCTTGACCCTTCAATCATTCTCTCTCCTCGATCTTGCATATAGGCCGTTCGATCAAAGCATGTGTGCCCCCGGATCATTGACGTGGACATAGAGTGTGTTAGTTATGTGAGTGTAAACACTCACACACGTCACATCACCCAATCATTTCCTCTTATTTTGCCAGGGGTGGTGGGGGTTGTGGTTTAATTGAAAGTGACTGGATTAGTTAAGGTTTGTGAGAAGTGTGTATTAAACCTATGGTTAATTAGTTGTGGGATGAGGGCTGTTAACGACTAGGGGTACATGGTGTTCTTGGTGTATAATCGTGTGTGTGTGAGAGTTTAATCTGAAATGGGGGTGAGAGTGTGAACAGTAAATGTTATAAATTGCTGTTTATAAGTTTAACCGGGTTGGGTAGGGATAGGTCGGGTTAAGGGTTCGGGTTAATTGTGGGTAATCGGGTTGGGGCTTTGCGTGTGATTGGTTGATTGAGGGCACCCGGGTTTATTTGACCCGGGCTTTGACCCGCGCAGCACCATTATAATATCTTCATGAGATATCTTATACCAACTCACAATTTGGACTCCGCCTATGTGTTTGGGTATACACAAATTTGCGGTTATATAAACAAGTAACTAAGCAATTAGCAAATTTCAGTCCCCTGGAGTTATAAGCAATAGAGATGGGTTTGGTTTTATACTGTGGTCTGAGCTGAGGTTGACTGCAAAAGGATGAGGCTTGATTTTCTTTGGCTTCATGTAACTCAATCCGTTTCTCGTGCTCCGTTTTTGCACGTTTTTTACTGTTTTTTAGTAATATTTTGACATATCATTCCTGCACACTTTAAACTCAAATACAAGCATATTTTTTGCTATTTTTGATACGTTTTGGTTGAATTGGGCCTTTTTTAAAGCAATAATACTGATAGTGTATAGTTTTACAACTATCAATAGGTTTTGAAGAAATGTTTTGTTTAATCGCCTCCGATCCTTTCTTTTTTAGACATTTTTGATCGACTTTCTTCTTCCAAAATCAATGTCTCTTCATCATCAATCACATGCATAGCAACGTGTTTATTAGAAATAACAATACCATCATACATGGTTGGTTTTATCCGTTGAGCTTTCTTAAGATAAAACGGATTTTGATAACCTAGAGCTTGTTTGTGAGCATTATCATAAAAACTTGCGGTTTTGTTAACATGTTGCATGTTGAACAGTTGACCCACTTTAAAAAGAATATTATATCATTATCGAGTTCCTTTATTCTATTCCAAATCAATTTCATTTTCCATATATTTATTTTCTTTTTCTTTGGATTCATTTTTGAAAATAGTGAATGATTGCAATAAACATTCCTTTTCTTTGATTTGTTTAGAAAGATTTTGCTCAAGTTAGTCAACTTGTTCTTTTAGTGCAAGCTTCACCTTAATCATATCATCCATTTGAGAATCAATCATTTTTTCACTACCACTTATCAATATTAAGACGTTGTTGAAACGTTTCGACTCGTTCTTTATATCTCTCTAGCTCAGTGGTTACTGATTCATTATTCTGTTCCTTATTAGCCTTTTCCCAATTGTTTACATGATTAATCATTTGTTTCGACATTTGTTCTATCACAGATAAAATCATTGAATCTTGTTGTGCCTGTAAATGAGTATCTTGAACATTTGCATGTTGTGTTTCTTGCAAATATTGAGAGTACGGAATGATATTGCTATCACCATGTATCTCATTATCTGTAAAATTTGTAGCTGGTAGTTGTTCAAAATCCTGCATTGCATGCACACCTTGATTTTCCATATCATTAAGATAGGTTTCAGAATGAGGTACCTCTGAGGTAACGTCAGAACCATAGTTGGAAATGTTATCCATGAGAACCGCTTTTGCATTCGAGATATCATAGTCAGAATCATAAGTATCAAGATCCTCAGTCTCAGAAGCAACATTGTTTGGAATGATTGTCTGAACAGCTTGACCATCTGGAACCCTTGGATCTGCAAGAAATGTGAGTTGCTCTTCATCTAAAATTTGTCAGCTTCCTGAGCTTCAGCTAACATTGCTTTTTCCTTATACCATGCTGCATTCCTTGGTCGCTTAGGCTGAGTGGAAAATCTCAACTATTCTACGTTTAATATATGACTTATAAAAACACTATCATTTCTGGATCTTCACAAAGAAATTTTGCAAATGCTTAGCCTCATATAATTCAACTTGGCGTATTTAAAATATACTCTGAGAATTTGCACAAGTCTTCAATTTACTAACGATTCAAGTCTAGCATGGTCATGAGACTAGCATGATCTATCATCATTATTGTTAAGGGAAAAAGCTAGAACTCAACACGTTCAATCGGGTCAAAAATTACTTCTTATTCTTACCAACGGAAAACATACATTTTTGTCTTAACACTTTTTTTTTTTTTTTTTTTTATATGAAATAAGACTTGAAAAATTTTAAAATTTTTGCTATTTTTGTGGGAAAACGGGTACGTGAGAACAAAACAATAAGCAAGCACATTAAATCGATAGAATCCACCCCAAAATAAAATGAAACATTGTTCCTCAATGTTTAAGTCGGGTTCTACGAAAAATCTAAGCAGTTTATGAGGTAGACAAAATATAATTCGTTAATCCGATAATAATTGAAAGGATTATGATCCTCCCAAACTAATTTCCACACAAAGGATGAGAAACTCGAAGTGGCTACGGAATTAGGCATCGAACACGAGGGATTTCTTGATAATGTTGGGTTAATCCTGCCAATCACAACACAGACAACAAACAACGAGAAACGATGAGGTTGGGCCCTCAACATCTCAACACATTAGAGTTAGAAAATAAAAGAAAAGGATAAGCATGGGGTGAACTCCCACGAAGCGGCTTTGTTTTTGATTACCGAGTCGCAAGCTCGACTCGATCCCTGAATTCAGTTGTCCTTAGGGAAAGTCTGGAGGTCCTGGATAACCAATGGTGGTGTATCCCCTCCATAGTAGTGCTTGAGACGGTGGCAGTTGACTTTGAAATTAGAACCATCAGCATGAGACAACTTTGCAGTGCCATAAGGATAAACTTCGGTGATTGTGAAAGGTCCGGACCAACGAGACTTAAGCTTTCCAGAGAAAATCTTTAATCTGGAGTTGAAGAGAAGGACTTGATCACCAACATTGAAGATTCGGTTCTTTATCTTGGAATCGTGTAGCTTCTTTGTCTTCTCCTTGTAGATTAGCGAGTTCTCGTAAGCTTGATCACGAAGCTCGCTAAGTTCATTAAGTGAAGCTTTCGATGATCGCCCGCGTCTTTAAATCGAAGTTGGCCTGCTTGAGAGCCAATCGCTTTATGTTTCTAACTTATGAGTAAGTGACTTGCTTTTCCATAAAAACTACTTATACGGAGTACATCCTATCGGAGTCTTATAAGCGGTTCTGAAAGCCCATAATGCATCATCTAGTTTGTCGGACCATGAGGCACGGTTTTCTCCGACCGTCCTCTCTAAAATTCTTTTGAGACCACGATTCGTGACTTCAACTTGACCACTCGTTTGAGGATGGTAAGGAGTCGCGATAGGAGATGGGTGGACAGCATATTTAGGACATAACTTTATCAAATTTGTCGTTACAAAAATGGGTCCAACGATCGCTTATGATTGCTCTTGGACACCAGAATCGAGGAGAAAAGGGATTTTAAGACTTAACAAATACCTAGATCTTTGGTAGGGAGCGCTTTCGCTTCAACCCACATGGAAAGATAGTAGACAGCTACTACGAATTATTGGTTACCCTTGTTTGACGGTAAAAGGGTCCCTAAAATCGATACCCCATAAATCGAAAATCTCACATACTATGATTGCGTTATGAGGGGCATTCATCAGTTGTGAGATTTTGCTCTTGTTTTTGTCAAAGCATCAACTAGTTTTGAAAATTCGTATTGCATCACTTAGAAATGGTGGGCCAAAAGGATAAAGGCATGCATTAATTACGGAGTGGCGGTATTTGTTGGAACCATTGTGTACCCCGGGGGGTTACTTTATTTGGTCTAAGCGTTGTGATGGCGATGGTGTGGTTGGGAAGTTTGAAGGGGAGGGGAAATTCGGAGTATATAAGGGAGGTGGGTGAGGGTGAAAGATGATTTTAAATTGGCGAGGTTAGGGAGGTTTAGAGGGATGGGGTTTGGGGGGGTGGGGTGTAGGGGGTGGGCTTGGGGGTGTTTTTGGGGGGGGTCGGGTTGGCTGGCGCGGGTGGTTGGGGATTTTGTTGGTGGTTTTTTATTTTGTTTTTAATTTTTTTTTTTTGGTCGTTGTTAGGTTTTGGAGTTTGGGGGTAGGTTTTGGGGCGTTTTTTTTTGTTATATATTTTTTGGTTTGTTTTATTTTCTTTTGGGGGCAAGGGGGGGGGGCATGCCATTTTTTTTTACATTTATCTTTTGGGGGGGGGTGTATAATGGAATAGGGTGGCGGTCGCGTCAGTCTCTTACCATTATTAAAAGATAAAAATAAGTGTGTTTTTAGGTGTTTTTGTTTTACATCTTTTTTTAAAGAACTATGTGTTTTCTCCTGTGTCGAAATTCCTATTTTTTATGAATTTCCCCGCAGAGTGGTAGTTAGCAAAGTCGGCGAAACCACGGTATCGGGGGTGTGGTTAATTTGGTCTTTGGAAGTTAACACACTTAAGGTCTCTAAAGGAAAAGTCTCGGTTATCTAATTCTTTTTTGGATCAAAGGACATTTATAGTCATGGGTTGTTTTTTTTCAAGTCGAGAGAGGTGTTATGCTGCATATGTGTTCAGCTACAATGTATCGTTAACCTTAAAATTCAAAATTCCTGAAGAAGTAAGATCCATAGAAGCAATCTTGCTTTGGGTCTTTCTTTGTTGAAAAGGTATTCTCAAAGCGGTTGTTTTTAGGGGTCCGTATAAACTACACTCTTGTTCTATGCATTTCAGATTATGTTCGTAAATCTTCGCGAAAGTATATTTACAAAAAAAACTGCAGCATTCATTCATCGGTTGTTGTGTAATTCGTTTTCTGACTTCAGTCATCTCTTGCTAATCTATAAGCGTAATGAACTTGGGCGGGAAATATGCTTCTCAATTCTCTGCCCTAGACTAGAACCGCAACCTATTGCATAACTCACTTGCCGGTCGCACATGATTTCAAAAGGTTAGTCCCAATTTGGAGCAATGATGAATTGGACAGGCAGCTTCGGTCATAACTTCTTTTTAATGGTTTGAAAAGCTAGAATGCATCATTCTGAAAAATGAAAGATGTGGTTTTTCTCTATGTGGGGTCATGGTCGTGAGATGTTGAAAAGGGTCTTTGTTAAATCTTCGATAGATCCCGCTTGCCAGAGAAACTTCGAATTCCTTTGACGGTTGTTGGATGAGGAAGCTGAAATGACATCAACTTTGGTGCTTTATCGACTTCCAATTCTCTTTTCTAGAGATCTTATGTCCTAAAACAATGCCTTCTTGTAACCATGAAATGGATCTTTCCCAATTTAGTGCTAATTTGGTATCTTGACACTTTTAAAGCATTCGATCTAAATTGGCATGACATGAGGAAAAGAATCTCCAAAACTGAAAATTGTCCATAAAACTTACATCGTTTTTCTATTCATATCGTGAAAAAATGGCCATCATACAACATTGGAAAGTTAACCGGGTGCATTACACAAATCGAATGGGCATACGACGGTACGGAAAGTTCCTATGGCACGTTGAAAAGTAGTTGTTTCTTGTTCTTTGGTTCAATGGGATTTTGGAAAATATACCCAGAAAAAAAAACCTTCTAAGAAACAATAAAACTCGTTTCCGGCTAATCGCTCTAACATCTGGTCCATGAAAGGTATCGGAAAATGGTTCTTTACAAGTTGACTTGTTTAACTTTCGATAATCGATTACTAAAAAACTCTCCATCCGTTATGACTAATCTTGTTGGCACCAGCTCATTTTTTCGTTTGTGACAACGGTCATACCACCTTTTTTTGGCATCACAAATGGATGGGACACCCCCCCCCCCAAACCCATGGACTATCGATGAATTGGATAAATCAATCCTGCGTCCAAGGAAGTTTTTCTACTTCTTTCCGTGATTGACGTCATGGATTTTAAGGGGCAATCCCGCGTCAAGAAGTTTTTCTACTTCTTTCTTGATGACGTCGTGGATTTTAGGGTTAACCCTCCTTTGATGTTGGACTGAAGGTTCGTAATCATCTTCTAAAAGGATTTTGTGAGAGCAAAACTCTGGATCTATGCCTCGGATATCAGAAAGTTTCCAAGCAATTGCTTGTTTTCGGTTTTTGAGAACGTTAATGAGTGAGGTCTTTTCATCTTGGCTTAAATCTTTTGAAATTATGACTGGAAGCTTGTTATTTTCCTCTAAAAATGCATACTCGAGATGCGGAGGTAACTCTTTAAGTTCGACTTTGGGAATTTCATCTTTTGGTTCGAGTGAAGACTTTTTTGGTTCAACAACTTTAAGATCTTTTTGAATTCCGGGGTAGTAATCTCCTTGGTTTGGGTGAGGTAATGGATCACTATTGAGAAGTGCATCAAGAATGAGAATGTCACCCTCGGGATCGTAGTATGTAGCATTGAAAACTGGTGAAACTGGTTCATCATCGATTGCTATAAAAGCATCAGCTTCCTCAAAGAGTAGAAAATCGCTTTCATCAAACGGAGTAAGTGTTGGAGATGAAGTAGAAACAATCGGATCGTAGAATGGAGAAGGATTGTTGTAAGCAACAGAATCGGAAAATCCAAGTACTTCTTGTGAATAAATTTCACAAGTGACATCAATTAGATCAACTTTCTTCAACGATTCAAGATTGTTGTATGAAATGGAAGGTGCATCACCACATTTAAGGGTTAACGATTGATCATCATTCCTAAGAGTAATCTCTCCTTCGTAAACATCGATTAAAGCATGATTCGTCCTAAGAAAGGGTCGGCCGAGTATCAACGGTACTCGATGATCGGCTATAAAATCAAGAACAACAAAGTCGGCGGGAAAGTAAAACTTCCCTACTTTAACAAAAACATTTTCAGCGACACCGGTTGGTTTGGAAATTGTACAGTCGGCTAATTCTAATACCATTTTTGTTTCGATTAGGCCCGGGAGTTGAAGCTTTTTCCAAATGGATAAAGGCATGAGATTGATACTAGCACCTAAATCGGCAAGGGCTAAGTAACTATCGAACTCTAAAAAATCACATGGAATGAGAAATCGACCAGAGTCACCTAGCTTTTCTGGAAGCTTTTTAAGGACAACCGCACTACAATTTTCATTCAACGGAGTTTTGGTTAACTCAATTAACTTGTCTTTGTTATTAAGCATCTTTTTAAACATCAGAGCAAACTTTGGCATATGAATGAGAGCATCCGCGAAACTTAGCTCAAAGTGAAGATTACGGAAAATTTCCATAAACTTTGAAGCTAGGATATCATCCTTTTCACGAATCTTTTGTTTATTGAGTCTCGATGGGTAAGGCAAATTAGGTTTGGCTTTGTTGGCAACGAAAGAAGGTTCTTCACTTGGTTCTTTGTCTTTGGTTTGTTCTTGGACCAATGGAGGAGGTTGGATGTCTTCGGTGCTCGGTAGCTCCGTATCCTTTGTCACCTCACTTTCCTTTTCCACCACCGGTGGTGGAATCGGAGGTCCATCGTATGAAACACCACTACGAGTTGTAATTGCCTTGGCTTCATTTCTTGGGTTTGGAATGGTATTGCTAGGTAAAGAACTTGAACTTGAAGGTTGGTTGGTATTGCCTAAATCATCAAACTTGGTGCAAAGGCTTGTTAACAAACTTGTAACATTTGCCATTTGATTTTGCAAACCTTGATTTTGATTTTGCACATTCTTTAATATCGCATCATTTGCTTTGACGTAGCTTTCAAAATCCGTTTTCAAAACATTATTTGTTGGAAGTTGGTACGGTAAAACTTGATTGATTGGTGGTGGATTGGTTGGTGTTTGGTATGGTGGAGCTTGATAAACTTGATTTTGATGGTTTTGATTAAAGTTTCCTCCACGGCTGGAGCTTGATAAATGTTTTGATGGTTTTGATTAAAGTTTCCTTCCAAAGTTTTGGATGAAATTAGAATTTTTTTTTTTTTCCCCTCTTTTATTTTTTTTTTTTTTTTTATCCTTGTTCTTGGTATCGGTTTTTTTAGTTGTTTTGGACATTTCCGGTTGATGAAACCCGGTGTCTCATTTTGACTTGCCTAATTGGGTGGTTGGTTTCTTTGGAGAAATTACACGGCTGCGGTTTGTTGAGATTGTTTGATGTTGTCCCCCATTGGAAAATGGAAAATCGTTTCCACTTCGAGTTAACGGGACAGGTTAAATGGTGATTTGAACACAAGTGACACATAACTTTCAAAACTGCTTTGACGGGTGCAGTGTAGTTACAAACTAAAGCTTTCATTTGATTCATCATTTGGTTCATCTTGATAGTCATCTTATCCTCGAGAGAAGCGGCTATTTGTTGCATATCGAAAGAATTATTAGAGATGAAGAATTAGAAAGAGGAGATCGTACTACTCTTGAATCATTAGGCTACGACTTCTTGAGTTAACGAACTTTTAACTTGCTTTCAATAATTGCTAAACCTTCTTGAGGCTCTTGTCTAAGAATTTGACCACCTGATGCAGATCTAAGGCATCTTGATCGTTCGCTTTTTTTTTTTATTTTTTCAGTTGAATTCAAAGAGTTGAAAATGTATCGAGTTGGTGGAGTTCGAGAAAACCATGGTGAGGGAACATTGACGAGGAGTACTTTAAAAACGTTACCATGCTTCGGTAAGGCTTCGTTTGGTTTTTTGATTTAAAATAATGATCTCATTCCGATAGTAAGTGGTTTTTGAAGGTGGGAAGTATTGATTTATGAATTTTGAAACAAGGTCGTCCCATGTGAGAATTGATCTAGGAGGTTCCTTGTCTTAACTATCTCGGGCTTTCCGTCTAGAGAAAAAGGGAAAAGCAAAGCTTAAACGAAGTGTTCGGAACTTTGGATGTTAAACGTTGAAGAGGCGCGACATTGTTAAAAATCGAGGTGATTTGGGGATCTTGTCTACCGTGATTTATCTACTTTGCACAGATTGATTAACGTTGCTTAAGCTCAAAAAGTGTTAGCAGTGTTCGGGGAATAAAATAATTATTAGCATCTTTCTATAACATTCGATAGGGATGCTTGTTACATTTGGGCCATCGTAAGTTGTTGGCTTGGGAACAACGTTTTGTTCAACAACTTGGTTCTTACCGGAAAGATGTTGTTGACGTCTACGTGATTGCGAACGAGTGCGCATATAAATAAGAAAATAACAATTTAAAAAGCAAATGTTTACACTAAATTTTTTTTTTTAGCAATGATTATTAAACAGGTTATACGAAGAGACTTATAAAACTAATAATTCAGCTTACTTCACGGTAGTCTTGAAAATTGCTTTTCAAGGTGAGTCATACTGGTGTATCACAAAAGGTAAGTGTTTAAGCTGTAGTTCGATTTGGAACCATTAAGTTCACCGGAAATTATTATGTAACACCCCTTTTTTCTTTTTTTTTTTTTTTTAGTTTTCTTTTTTTTTCGTTGAGAATGTTATATTTTGGTATTTTTACCAATTAGTGACTTTTATTTCTTAATTAAAAGGGAAGATTTTTTTATATTTTTGATTTTTTTTTACTTTTATTAAAAGGAAAAGGAAAATATTATTTTTTTACTTTTTATATTTTATAATTTTTTTGATTTTTGAATTATAAAACAAGAATGAAACTTTCTAAGTCGAAAGGATCTTCAAACCAATATCTAACTAAACACTAAATCGAAGGGAATCGTAAACACTAGTTCCCCGGCAACGGCGCCAAAACTGGATGTAAGTTTACGTACCTATAAAAATATATAATAAAATACTATTTAGGTAAATTTAACTATTCACTTTAACTAGGTAAAAGTTAAAACTTACAAAATAATATAATATATATAATATTCTTTATGTTTAACCGGGTAAAGGTATGATCACCATTGTCTGTTATCCCCAACGACTAGTGAATTGAAACCACGTTTAGGTTCGGATCTGATTTAGAATGAAGCACGTTATTTTGGATAAGCTATTACTACTAATAAAGAAGCAACAATTAATGACAATTAAGCAAGTAAACTAATTTTAATCCCTAAAAATGTAAACTAAAATTTCACTAGATAAAGAAAAAGTGAAGAAAATTATTAAAAATAAAAAGCCCTAATTTTTATCTTTTTATAAAAGTTTAATTAAACTAATTAAAACTTAACCCTAACTATTAATTAAAACTTCAACTAAATTAAAAACTAACTTAGGGGCTAACAGTGAAAAAGACTTGAGGACTAACAGGCTAAAACATTTAACGGGCAAGGATTAACTGGAAAACAACTAAAACAGAAAGATTACCGGAATGGTCCCTGATGACTAACCCCGACAACAAACTAAGTCCAAATATAAACTTAAATTCTAAAAGTGCTAATCACTAAAAACTTAAAAGAGCAAAGTTGTAAAGAAAGCTAGGGGAAACAACTTTAACAGAAGCACTATAGTCTGAAACTCAAAGATAAACTCTAAAAGAGCTTCCTTAATAGGCTGTTACAGAAACTAAGGTTTTGGGCTATGTTTTACCAAAACAACTATAAAACACTCAAATTAAGCTCAATTCTAAAAAGGAAAAGTGATCTAGAAAGCTTATGATGTGCTTAATCTAAAAATGCAAAGAAAACTAAGCTAGAAGTGCTTTTAAACTACTGAAATTAATCATGAAACAAGCAAACTCAGGAAATAAGCAAAGTAGCACAAAATCCAAATGAGCTTAAAAGCTTAAAAAGCTAAACTAGACTCTAGAACTTTAAGGACTTATTAAACTACTTATAATCTATCTAATTAAGCTAGAAAATCTAGACCCATAAGCTAAATTAACAAATTTAAATCCTAAGTACTGTTTTTGGCTTTTTAACTTTTTGACAGCAAAAATAAGCTATGTAAATAAGCTAGAAAACAAAATTAAAGACTTAAACTATATTAAGCTATATTAAAACTTAACTCCTACTGAATTTGGTAAGCTAAACCTTAAGATTATCTATCCAAATTAAGCTAAGAACACAGCAGTACTAACTGAGGTTAGTACTGCTAGTGTAAAAGTTCAGCAGTTCTTTCAAGTGAAAGCACTGCTGATGCAATTTGACTTTTGATAACAGAATAAGCAATGAAATAAGCTAGAAAATGAAAACTAAAATTAAATTTATAATAAGCTATAACTAAACTTAATCCTACTGATTTTGGCAAGCTAAAATCTAAGCTAACAGTACTAACTTGTGAAGGCAGTACTAACTTTTTAGTTAGTACTGGTAGTGTAAGTATCAGCAGTACTAACTTATGTTAGTACTGCTAGTGCAATTCAAGAGTGCACTAAACCAAACACCCCTTTTAGACTATGACAGATTTTGAGAAAAGCTTTTAAGTTGAAATTTAATGAACAAGTATTAACTACCAGACAATTAACAGATTAAAACTACTTCAATAAGCATGATTTATCAACTAAATAAGCAATAACCTAAGATCTATACTATTTTACTATATTTTTTTTGGTTTTTTAGAGGTTTTTAAGACAATAATATGAAAATCTATGATTTAAACTAAGAAAATTGAAAACAGATAAACAACTATGAAGATTTAGCTAGATAAAACTCAAATAAGCACTAATAAGCAAAGAGAATAAACAAATAAGCAGATCTAAACATAGCAAGCAATGATATCATTATTTAAAGCTAGAATTTAAAGGAAAATGAAAGAGAAACTTACAAACTCCTCTAGCTAAACAAGAGGACCAATAAAGGCAGCTACAAGCTCCCTAGCTTATTAGATAAGCTAGAGTAAAGTCCTTGGGATCTCTTCCAATTTAAGATCCCCTTCCAAAAAGCTCATATCCAATGAGATCCATGAAAGATTGTAAGTTTAAACTGATTTAAGGTTTAAGTAAGATTAATTCTGAATTCAATAAGCTCTATTTCAGCTTATAGACTGAAAGAGCTATAAATGAGCTTATTAGCTTTTTGAGACAAATTGGCTATTTAAGAGAGTTTATGACTTTAAATGAGAGCTTAAAATGAGATTTAAAATATTAAAAACTGAATTGCATTAATTAAAGAAACTGATTACATTACTTAAAAAAATTACATTTAAGGACAACACGAAATTAAGCTAGACTAAAAATTACTAAAACCTAGATATGAAAAAGGATCCTGTGTGTGTGAAAAGTGAGGCCTATTTATAGGCGCTGAAAGAAGCTTCTAGGATCTCTAGCCCTGCTCTCCAATCTTTCAATCTTGGCCAATCATTTCTTCAATCATTTGAGCTTCATTTGTGGCCGTTTGATCAAAATGTGGACACCTGAAGATTCCCAGTGTGTCATTCCATTGATGTGACGTTTGTGCATCTTTTGTGAGTGTTTTAGCACAAAACCCACATAATTTTGTGCTTTCACCATTGTTGACGTGGCTTTAGCTTGGGAGAAGTTAAGTAATCCTTTGATTAGACTAATTTCTCCCTGTTTTTGTGCTTGAGCTTCCTTGAATTGACTAATGCACCCTTTAATTTTGGTTTGCCCTTTGTTTTACCCTGGATGGTAAAATGGGGAAGACGAATGAATAGTAAAAAGGGTTGGCGCCCAATTTTTGACAGTTAAAACTGTTATAGCTTTGGCCTTTTGACTTTTTCAGTCCCTCTTTTTCTTTTCCCTTTTTCAAGTTATAAATAACTTTTGGAATTTGCAAGATTGGCCCCTGGAGGCTTCATAAAAGAAGAAATGGCTAGGGATTTGGCTTCGGCTTTGTATCTTTGGCTTCTTTTTGAACTCTTCTGATTCTCGTGTCCGTGTTTGCTTGCTTTTGACTGTTTTCTTGTGATCTTTTTTAATTATCCATACCTGCACACATAAAATACCAATACAAGCATATTTTTGCTATTTTTGGTCTGTTTTGGGTTTAATTGGGTTATTTTTAGTATAAATGGATATGTGTATTTTACACTTATCAGTCTTCACATTCCCATGTGAACTCAGGACCTCTCCTAGATTTTGATTGAACTTTAATGATTGGAATACGGCTCTGCTTCAATCGTTTAACTTCATAATCCATGATATCTGCTGGTTCCTCAACAAGATGAAGCTTGTCATCAATATGGAGTCCATCCAACGGAACGGCTAATGATTCGTCGGCATAACACTTCTTCAAGTTAGATACATGAAACGTATTGTAAACCCTGCTCAGCTCTTGAGGAAGTTCAAGCTTATAAGAAATGGCTCCAACCTTTTCCAACACTTTGAAAGGTGCAAGATATCCGGGGTTTAGCTTCCCCCGTTTGCCAAAATGTACTTCTCCTTTCCAAGGTGAAACCTTGAGTATAACTCTATCTCTAACTTGAAATTCCATCGGATTACGCTTTAAATCGGTGTAACTCTTTTGTCGATCATGAGCGGCTTGAATTCTTTGCTTGATCTGAATGATCTTCTCAGTTGTCTCTTGAATTATTTCTGGACCAGTGAGTTGAACTTCTCTAACCTCGGCCCAACAAATAGGTGAACGACACTTTCGACCATAAAGTGCCTAAAATGGTACAGCCTTGATGCTAGTGTGATATCTATTATTATATGAAAACTCAACTAATGGCAAATGGTTAACCCAACCCTTTCCAAAGTCGATCACATAAGCACACAACATATCCTTAAGAGTTTGAATAGTCCTCTCGCTTTGTCCGTCAGTTTACGAATGGTATGCAGTACTCATATCCAAATTCGTACCCAAGGCCTTCTGAAGTGACCTCTAAATATTTGATGCGAATCTAGGGTCGCGATCACAAATGATTGAGACAGGTATTCCATACCTCGTGACTACCTCTTTCAGGTACATTCTTGCCAATCTTTCCATAGGATCAGTTTTCCTTATTGGTAACAATTACCTAAATGGTGTCATAACCTTGTGACGACTTAGGAAGCTTCATGATAAAATCCATAGTGATATTATCCCACTTCCATTGAGGTATCTCGGGTTGCACCAACAAACCCGATGGCCTTTAGTGTTTAGCCTTGACCTTAGCACATGTCAAACATTTGCTAAAATAGGTGGCGATGTCGGCCGTCATATTAGGCCACCAATATAGCTTCTTCATGTCCTAATACATCTTGTCAGAACCCGGATGGATAGAGTATTTTGACTTGTGGGACTCGTGAATGATCACAGTCTTTAAATCTCTATAACATAGTAACCAACTCCTGCCATTTAAGCATAGAGTTCCAACTGTGTGGGGTTCTAACTTCTCCTTTGGTATATCCTTCCTGATCATACCTCCTACGTCTTCCTTTTTGAGGTTCTCTGGTCTTTGTGCCTCTATTTGAGCTTCCAGAATTTTCTTAGGAAGATTCAAACCAATAGTCATGACTAAGGCTCGAACCCATAATGGCTTATTCCGTTCTTTATGGCTTAAGGCATCGGCCACTACGTTTGCTTTCCTCGGGTGGTAACATATTTCACAATCGTAATCGCTGAGAAATTATAACCAACAATGTTGCCTCATGTTCAGCTCCTTTTGATCAAGAATGTGTTGTAAACTCTTGTGATATGTGAATACCGTACACTTGGTTCTGTACAAATAGTGCCTCCAAATTTTAGTGCAAACGCTACCGATCCAAGTTCCAAATCATGAGTCGCATAATTTTTCTCATGAATTTTCAATTGGCGTGATGCATAAGCAATTACTTTCTCCCTTTGCATTAATACAACACCCAATCCATTATGCGAAGCATCACAATAGACCACAAAATCCTCAATTCCATCAGGTAGAGCCAAAATTAGCGCACTACACAACTTTTGATTTATTAACTGGAAGGCGGCTTCCTCTTTGTCATACCAATCAAACTTAACTCCTTTCTGAGTAAGCTTGGTCATTGACTTGGCGATCTTCAAAAATCCTTCGATGAATCTTCGGTAATACCTAGCAAGAGCTAAAAATTGACAAATATCCGTTGGTGTTTTAGGAGATGCCTAATCTTTTATGGATTTGATCTTGGCGTGATCCACATAAATGCCTTGACTATCAATCACGTGGCCGATAAATTGTACCTTGGGAATCCAAAATTCAAATTTAGAGAATTTAGCATACAACTCCCCTTTCTTAAGCAATTCCAGAATTGCCTTAAGATGTTCTTCATGTTCCTTCTTGTTTCTTGAATAGATAAGGATATCCTTAATAAAGACAACTACAAACTTATTCAAATATGGCTTGCACACCCGATTCATGAGATCCATAAATACCATCGGTGCATTCGTCAAACCAAATGGTATAACTTGGAACTCGTAATGACCATATCGAGTTCTAAATGTCTTCTTTGGAATATCTTCTTCACGTACTCGAAGCTGGTGATAACCTGATCGCAGGTCTATCTTTGAATAAACGTTAATCGTCAATCCTTGGGAGTGGATAATGATGCTTCACCATTCGCTTGTTCAGATCTCGATAGTCAATGCACATTCAAAATGATCCATCCTTCTTCTTGACAAACAAGACCGAGGCTCCCTAAGGTGAGGAACTGGGCTTTATAAAGCTATTGTCGGATAGCTCCTTCAGCTGGTCTGACAATTCTTTCATTTTAGATGAAGTTAATCGATAAGGTGCCCATGCTATAGGTGCAACACCACGTATCAAATCGATTTGGAATTCCACTTATTGAGTCAGTGGAAGACCCGACAAGTCCTCGAGAAATACCTCAGGAAAATCTCAAACGATCAGTACGTCCTCAAGTCGCTTCTCCTCCGACTTGTCTTAAGTCTCCTTTGTAGTAACATGTGCCAAAAAGACATGACATCCTTTTAGCATGTACCTTTGCGTTTTAGTAGACTAGATGATGTTCAAACTAGTCTTCCCCGGTTGCTTCTGTCACCATGAACAATTAAGGTTTCATTTGCCCAAGGAATACGAACGATTTTCTCGACACAAACAATGACAGCTTGGTACTTTGCCAACCAATCCATACTAATTATGACATTGAAACTACCAAGTTCTACGAGCATTAAGTCGATATTAAATGGATGATTTAAGAAGTTTAATGTAAAACCCCGAATGATAGTATTTAACCTAATTATTCTCCCGTCAGCTAGTTCAACATCATAATAATGATCTAAGGTACTTGGTGTGATATCAATTCGGGAGCTAAATGCAGTAGACACAAAAATCCTATAGGCACTAGTATCAAATTAGATAGAAGCATATCGATTGTTTAGAAGGAACGTACCCGTGATGACGTTTGAGTTTGAGTTTGTCCCTGCATGGCCTACCGTATACACTTTTGCTGGAGTATTGCCATTTCCACCTTGATTACTAGGGTTTTTGTTCTTTAGTTTTGGACACTCCCTCTTAAAATGTCCCTGGGTTCCGCACTCAAAGCATGTAGCTTTCTGACCTGCCTCAGTGCCTCTTTGGTTGTTAGCATTATTGGCGTTTGCAGTACTCCTATAGTCACGAGCCAGATGGCCAACTCTGTTGCACTTGTGGCATTTTGGAGTACACTTACCATCATGGTGATAGTTGCATTTGGAGCACAAAGGTTTTGATCCTCTGTAAGGTTTCTTCTCACCAGACCTAGCAGTTTAAGCCCTGCCAGTGTTCTGCCTCTTGTTCTGTTGTTGTTGTTGGGTATCATCTTACTTCCTTTTGTTTTCACTCTGTCGTTAAGCAAAAGTGCGGATCTTCTTGTCCATCAGCTCAGTTTCAAATTCAAATGCATCCTGCATGGTCTTTGGCTTAGATGTCATTACACTTTAGTAAAACATGTCGGGCAAACCACCGACATACCTCTTGATTTTATCCGACTCTTCAGGGAACATCCTAGCACACATCAATGCCAGTTCTTGAAAACGTTGGTTATAGCTTACCACATTGGTACCTTTAACCTTCAGATTTCACATTTCAACCTCTAACTTCTTAATCTTGCCCCTTGGGTAGTACTTGTTGCTCATCATCTTTTTTAGGTTTGTCCAAGTCATTGCATAAGCAACATCATGACCAACAGTCCTAACGTGGGAGTTCCACCACATTAGAGAACTTCCAAGAAGAGTACAAGTGTCAAACTTGATTTGGTTTTCTACAGTGCAATTGCTTATACGGAACACAGTTTCCATTCTTTCAAACCACTGAGTCAACTCAACAACTCCTTTAGTACCCTTAAAATATAGGGGTTTGCATTTCATAGAGTTTGGGTAAGTGTACTCACGAGCAAGAGGAGCTTGTCTCTTTCCACCCATTCCTGAATCATGGCTGTCTTCGCCATTTCCGCTTCTAGTGGCCTCACGTTCTGCCAACATGTCAGCAACTCCTTGGGCAATTAATATCTTAAGTTGCTTATCAATCACAGAAGTAGTGGGGGTGGTTGTTGTGGCTGGTGTGGTGCTGGTTTTGGGTGCTTTCCTTGGAGGCATTTTCTTCAAATCACTAGAAAATATAATACCCGTTAGATTTCATACAAATCATAACCATGACATAACATATACACAATAAATAAAGTAAGATCACATCACACAGTGAAATATACAACTGAATTGGAATTAACAATGGTGTAGCTAAATCGACATTCATTCATAATAAATTCGATTGCATATATGACATAATACATCCCTACCATATATAATCTGGAAAACATACATGACCAATTCGGTTACAAAATGATCACTACCATTAGGTTATAAAATGAAAATAAAACCTAGAGCCTTACTAGCTGGGAGTTACCCCATAATACTTAGTAGGCTATACAACATAGCTATAACATTACCAGATATAAGAGCTACTACCTGCCTCCTCTGGTACACCAGGATGTGATGGATCCCTAGCAGGTGTCAGTGCCTTAGTGAGCTGTGCTTGTCGTCTGTGGTCTGCAGCCCACAAATCTCTAATCTTAGTCTGCTATGCTAAAACCGTAGTATGTAGTGCGATAACCTCAAAGTGTGCCATATCACTGTCATCTATCGACTGTACCTAAGCCTCACGAGAAGCTTTGGCCTCACTCTTCATAAGTCTAGCTATAAGAGCATGGGCACGCCTATCTCTATGTAGCAAGTTGAGCTGACCGCTCATCAATGATCTATCATCCTCTGCATCATCAAGTCTCCTATAAATCTTATTAGTATCCTGCCTAACAATCATGAAAAATTGGTCATCCTCTTACCCAACTCTGCCACAACAGTCGCTGGTATCTCCTCTGCAATCTTATCTGGATCCTCTTAAACATCAGTAATCCCGTAACCTATCTCCCTATCTGGGTCACGTCTAATCTCGGCATCCAGAGTGCCAACAAAACCATAATCTACTCTAAAGCCTCCAGTAGGCCTAACAGTAGGAGCAGATGAACACTCCCTGACCTCATATCTGGGACCGGGAGCAATGCACAACCTCTTCTGAGGTGGTAATGTAACCTCGAGAACATCCGCTCTACAATCAGTAGAGGGTAGAATCAAAGGTGGTGATGATGTAGGTAATGATATAGGTAAAAGTGGGGGTGTCCCTGATGGTGGTGTCTCTGATCAAGATGCTAAGATGTAGGTAGATGGTGCAACAGCTCTTATCATGGACATAGATGCTCTGGTATGTGGAAGTAGAATAGGTGGTGGTAGTGGTAGTAGATGAGAAGTTGATGGTGACTCGGCTCTCAACCAGATCATAACAGCTCTATAGCCTAAAGGATGAGTAGGACCAGCATTCAGTGGTGGAGGTGACATAGGTAATGGTGATGATACTAGTAGTGGTGGGGATGGTATCTGCGGTAGTGGTGATGAGTATGATGTAAGTGGTGATGATGGCGGAGTAGATATGGCAAGAAGTCCGTCAATATCTGCCTTAGACGGGAATGGAATAGGTGTCTGATCTCGGATAGACATCCTGGCAGTGGTCATATGGGTGGTAAGACAGAGTTAACTAGAGCTAGGTGCTCCTCCCCCTCCTCCTTCTCATCATCCTCATCCTCATCATCTACATCCTCTCCAAAGGACTCCTCTTCCTCATCATCATCTCTGTCAGTGGAGTAATCAGCTGGATCCTCCTCAGGATCCTCATCATCCTCCTCCAGATCCTCCTCGGGATCAGACTTAGTAATATAACCTGGTAAATCAGCAGTGGGTGAGACAGCAGCAGGCAGTGGTTGCCTCTTAGCTGGAAGTACATCATCCTCAGGTGGCATAAACTCTGGTTATGCAGTCTTAGGAACAAAATCTGGTGAAAGTGTGTAACACCCCCAAAATGGGTCACAGCGGAATATAGGTTGGAGGATGTTACATCATAGATCAATAGCACAAGATATGAGAACGACCTCTATATGAGTCGTTAAAATTGATACATTGGCTTAAATAGACTTGTTTGTTACAATACCCGAAGCTTAAATAGTTCACCCATGAAAAGTAAAGAATTTTAAACATAACCAAATATCCCAAAATGTAAATTGCATCCAAATCTTTTATAGTAATGACTCCAAATGTGACACTACCAAGGTATCCTTGTTTCTCGTACCTTATTGCAACCTGAGAAAAGACATGCTTTAAAACGGCACATAAAGTTGGTGAATTTCACAGTTTAGTAAATGTATAAAATAGGACCACAAGATTTCCGATGTAAGACATGTAACACATACAATATCTTAAAAGTAATTACGAAGTGCACTAAGCTCATGACACCGAAGCTCGACATATATGTATGCAATTTAATGCACTAAATGTGCCCATGTAGATGTTCAACCCGCAACATCCAAATTGTTCCGACATGTATACGTTCGTTGTTTCAGTACAGTCGAAACCGATGAGCGCTACTCACCCGAACGGGGATGTCAATCCCAAATAGATCTATTCATAACATTCGCGCTCGCTAACTAGCAATTGACAGTTCATGATAGTGGGCAATAGTGGGTTTAGCTACTTAGGCCAACTCGTAATATGTTTAAAAGAGTACTTGCGTCCAAATGTAAAATGATGCATGTTTCTCACCCCAAAGTTGTAAAACAATGTAATTGTATAAAAGCGGGGCTATGAACTCACCGTAAGTGAATGATTGATTATCTAAATCAAATAAGTGAATCGTCTCGGCAATCCGAATGCAACCTAATTAATTATAGGCCGTATGAGTATAATGTATTATATATAAATAAAACATCACATGTCGTATAGCTACACCACCACCTAATAGTTTTTATTAATTCTTTAAAAGTTTAAATTAATTATTAACCCGTACTTCGTTAAATTAAAGTATATATACTTGTACTCGTAAAGAAAATATTATTTTTATTTACTAACGCATCATTTGTAAAAATGTATGATTTAATAATGATATGTCATTATTAATTTAATTGTTTTATAAAAGATTGTATAAAAATAAAAGTAATGCGCGCGAGTTTTAAAACTTCATATCTTTATCGTTTCGACTCCGTTTTATACGTTTCTTATGTCCACGTCTCCGTATTAAAATAATTTATCAAAACATCATATTTATAAAGTTTAAACCCCTGATGAACAGTAACTTTTACTGTTCATCACAGTTTATATAAACTATTTTTATAAAACTAATTATATATAACTTGTTTAAATCATAATTTGTTCGTTATAGTTCCGTTTCTCGAGATCCTTATGTCCTTGGATTAGTATTAAGAAAATTTATCAAAATATTATATTTATAAAATTTAAACCACTGATGAACAGTAGTATTTACTATTCATAACAGTTTATAAAAATTGTTTTTATAGAATTAATTATATATAACTTGTAAAATACGTAACTTGTTCGTTATAATTCCGTTTTTCGCGAGGTTCTTAGTCCGTGAGTTCCGTTATTAAGGAATTTTATCAAAATATTACATTTATGAAATTTTTACCTCTGATGAACAGTAACTTTACTGTTCATCACAGTTTAATAAAATTGTTTTTATAAAGTTAAATATATATATAACTTGTAAAATCCATAACTTGTTCGTTATAATTCCGTTTTTCGAGTTCCTTACATGCTCACGATCCTTGTAAAGAGCACTATTTTTATAAAATATAAAACATAAGGTTTATGGTTCGAATTCCAATAATATATATAAAGATATAATTAGGGTTTCTAATTAAACAAGTAGTTTACAATCATTTTATTTAAGAACCTTGCACCATTATTTTACCAAGTGTTATACCGTATATCTTACATGTATTTAGTCCTCTAATTGTCCATGTCATTTGTCCATATGAAATCATCAAATACTTTATATAACTTAAAAATGAATCTAGGTGGTGATTAACTTACACAACAAGTATGTACACAATAGAAAATTAATGAATGAACATTGAATACTTTAAATAGACCTTATAGAAGATGAGTGGGATGATGAACACAAGATGTAAACCCTAATCAAGCCTTCAAAATCAAAACCCTAATCAAGAAAACCCTAATTATGTTTTCTTGATAATTCCTTGTTAAACCCGAATCCAAGCTTGCCAACACCTTGAGTAGTCTTAGGTAACCTTAGAATGAACACTTGAATGCTTGGAATACCTTGGATGGAAAATTAAAATGAAACCCTAAAAATTATATGTATGCCGTGGGTTTTGAGGCTCAAAGGAGTGAGTTTTTGGTTTGATTTTTCTTGTATGAAAGTGTAAGAGGATTATGGACCTAGGGCTTTCTTTATATAGCAACTTGGAAAACCATAAACTACCTAAGTGAAACCATGGAAGTGTAAATGGTTTAAAGGACCATGTGTAAGAGCTCTCCTCCTCCCTAGGAGGAGGCCACGGCTCAAGGGTGCTCAAGGTACATGGATTGGACAATTTCTAGTATCTTGGGTCCAAGTACAACTTTGTGTAAGGTTTAACATGTATAGGAATTGAATTAATGAAAGTGTTGTATTTATTTCTTGGGTAAAAGCTTAGATCCGGTTTGTGAAGGTTATAGGAAAGCAAAATAATTAAATTTTGAGTATTGGGTATAAATGTGGGTATTTGTTTAAGTGTAGATAGGTAAAGGTGCTTCCGGGTATGACCGAATGTAATTTATTGCGAAACGTAAGCGTTTTACGTAACCAACAAAAATAAATTATGAAAAGTTATAAATTATACTCCTAATAATCATATAACACTTGCTTGATGTAAACTTTAATTTGTTTGGTGTCCGTTTACATTGAACGTTGATTTTTAGTTTACGCGATTTAACTATAAGATAATAATTAAAAGCGAACGCGTAAAACTCTAAAAATAAATAATGGAATTTATTAAAGTTGTAAATAACCTGAAAATAAGAAATGTTACATAAAGGGTTTAATTTGTTATGTTTACTTGTATATCTGGTTGTGTGATGAATAAGTGTGAAGAATTGATTAAATTTTGGGTATTGGGTATAAATGTGAGTATTGGTTTGAGTATAGATAGGTATAGGTACTTTCGGGTATGCCTAAATGTAATTTATTGCGAAACGTAAGCGTTTTACGTAACCAATAAAAATAAATTATGAAAAGTTATAAATTATACTCTTAATAATCATATAACACTTGCTTGACATGAACTTCTATTTGTTTGGTGTCCATTTATGTTGAATGATGATTTTTAGTTTACGCGATTTATTATACGATAATAATTAAAAGTAAGCGCGCAAAAGCCTAAAAATAAATAATGGAATAAATGAAGTCGTAAATGACCTGAAAATGATAAATGCTACATTTTGTTACATTTATAAAAATATAAAGTTTAGGACAAAAATTATTTCTTTGATCATCCAACAAATTTAAAGTTTGTTTGTTCATACCTTTAGTGATTTACGTCGAGTACAAACTTATATTTGTTGTTGAAGCAGACTTGAGACGTCGAGAGATGTTGACGTATGAATGCATTGATGATTTGTGATCACGAGTAACTTAAGCACTTTACGTTATGTGTTATAAGTTACATGTTTGTCATCACCAAAACACAAAGAGAATGTGTAGATTAAATATCGTAATATTTCTACCAACAATCTCCCCCTTTTTGATGATGACAAAATATGTAAACTATAACTCATAGTAAAATGTATAAGTTACTTGTTTACACTTCTTCTCCCCCTTTTGTCGAAGCAAAAAGGTGGACACTTAAGCGAGACTTTTACTACACTTCAAACCTTGAAACAAAGAGGCGAGCTTGCATCATCCTCAGTAAAGTTTTGCTCCTATAAACCCCGTAAAATCATCCCAAGATATCTACTTTGACACTCGAGCACCCCTAACTCATTGCACTCCTATGATACTTGCATCGCATAGTATATTGACTCTAGCGGATCCATGGATCAAATATGTTACAAACTCTTAACCTACATCAAGGGTTAGTTTCGTGCAACAAGATATATATATAAGAGCAATATTATAGGGGTGGAATACACATATCAAGAAATGTGTAGATGTCATAACGGTTGCAACTCCTCCTCGGTGTATGCTCCCCCTTTTTTGAGGCACCAAGGAATCAAGCTACGGAAGTGTGCTACAAAAAAATTAGTAGAAAAGTGCACATATATATAATAACGATGATAGCTATATATATAGCAATACACTAATAAGGAGCAAGACATGCATGTCTTAGATATATGCACTCTAAACTATGACATTTTAAAAGAAAATTTAAAACCGAGACACATGCAATCATTGTTTTAAAAACAGCAACCTAAATCCATGATAAAAAGAATCATGACGTATACTTAAGACATGAGAATGTTTAGGAACCAATAACTTGACCAACACCCTTTGGTATAATACCGACTTTCAAAAACGAGAATAAAATTCGTTTATTGATTGACACACTATTATTATGAGAATGACTTCTTCCAAGATGTCATTTGGATAAGGAGTAATAACGTATTTTGATAAACACGTTCCTTATGGTATCGTCATCTAACCAAGATGATGATGTGGAGTTGAATAGACTAAGGTTTGTATTGAGAGATTCCTAAATCCTGAAGGTTTCTTTGTTAAGCATTATGTATGCTTTTCATGTTTGGGGTGTTTAAGGATAAACATTATCGTAAGACTTTAGGTCGAACTAAATGTTGATGATAAGGATGATTTGTTAAGGAAACATAAACGAAGAAGGATGAGCGTGAATGGAAAGGGAAGGTGTTGACTATAGGTTTGTTGGGTGTTTTGTTGGTTGTTAATGTTGATGAACAAAGGTAAAAATGTGAAAATGGTAAAGGAAAAGTGAAAGACTCGACATTTTGATGACTCAACAACACTTGAAGATTGAATATCTTCTTTGCGTTCTTCACTTGCTAGAAAGTGGAAATGATTGGATGATTAGAGAACGGCCGTGGGATGTTCTTGAGGATGAGACGCATTTCATTACGAAATTCACTTAACTTTTGACAACATAGGCACACATGCTTATGAGTGTCGGGATATGAGGATGAGACGCATTTCATGATGAAATTCACTTGACTTTTGACAACATATGCACACATGCTTATGAGTGTCGGGATATGAGGATGAGACGCATTTCATTTACGAAATTCACTTGTGGGGAATGGTTACATGGTGAATCTTCTTGTGAAGATGACTAGGTGGATGACACATTTCATTAAACGTAAGTTAAAGACGCAAGATAGGATCTGTTCATGGGATGTTTCGAACTCTCTTGCCTATACATGTCCTCTATGTGAAGCTATTCTAGATTCTCACGAACATCTTTTTTTCATGTGCCCGTTCTCAAATGATGTTTGGAATCATATGAAGTGGCTTGCTGGTCTTGATCGGGTTTCACACGATATCTATGCAATTATTGCTTATTTTGATGTTAATGCTCGGCGTAGATCGTCTCATATTGTGATTGCCAATGTCATGACGTATGACGGTTAGCATACGACGAACTTCTTCCACCAAGTTATGTAGCTCTTCTCGAGTATTGCGAATGTTCATAGAACAATCACACGACGAGGTACGAGGTTGTCTTAAAGGTGGTAGCGGAAATATGGACGGAAGATATTAACCATCTATATAATAATAGAGGCCTGATTAAGGTTTTTGTAAAACAAATTAGATATGAACAATGAGTGACATTCTAATTTTCATTTCGCGAATTAAAAATACTTAAACATTTCGAATGAAATAATTAAGTTGTCGAGATTTATCGGAATGTATTTAATAGTAACAAGACTATTAAAATGAGGATGACATGTTTATGAAATTTGTCTCATCATTCCTAGACCTAGACGTAAATAATTAAACAGTTCGTGTTTGAGTGGTTTGGTGAGGATGCCGGCGATGTTGTCTTCTGACGAAACTTTTTTGATGAAGATATTTCCTTTTGGACATTGTCGCAAAGGAAATGATGACGAATTTTGATGAGTTTTCTATCCTAAGATCAATGGATCATGTTCGATCCTCATTGTGTATGAGGTGAGCATGACGATAAAATATCATGAAATTTCTATGGGGACGGAATGTACTAACGGAAGTGAATGTACTTAGTATCAAGGTGTGTATATTAAGGAAGCAACGAATCACTTATGTAGAAACTCGTAAGACCTTTGTCACTTAAAGTTTGATGTTAGCTTTCAGCTTTTGGAAGAGCGTTGTAACATATGTTGTTAAAAGGCTTGAATACGAATTTTCGGATATGACCTTTAACGTTTGCGATCGCAAGTTAAAGATACTTGAATATTTCAGATGAAATATTTAAGTTGTCAAACCTACTTTGAGGTGTATTAGATTTGTATCTAACATTCCCTTGACAAAAGAATGGATCATTTGGAAGAGAGCAAGATGATGATTAAGCGAATGTGTGAGTTAATACTCTAGGAGATGTAAGACCATTTTACGATTCTTTTGACTTTTTATATTTGTGACATGGACGCGAAGAAAAATATTCTAGTGTGAGAAAATATATACCTAGATTCATAAGACATAGATATAGGCATGCAAGTTTATCTAAGAATGCATCTACACAATAATCAACGAGTTTAATGTGTAAGACTATATGACATTTAAGCATTAATTGTCATACTTTAAGTTAACATAGTGTAGGTGTACAATTAACATGTAAGTCATGTAAGATGAGGCATACAAAACATGATAATTTTAAATGTAAACGTCATGTAAAGCATGTTAGTATTTAGGAGCATGTATCATTTAGCTAAACTAAGAGATATTTGATCTAAATTGCTAGAAAAAGACAAACACCTTTATAATAGTCATGCATTTAATAGCTAAGAAATTGAACATTGAGCATCAAGATAATCATGAAGACATATAATTGCATTACATGGGAGCAAATTATCATCTTGAGATTTTAAACCACATATGTGAGGTGCATTGTGTCTAGATTGACTAAGGAGAAGCCTAATTTCAATGTGCTTAGTGTGCACTCCTAATGATATACAAATTCTATCAATGTAGACTATCATTAGGCATATTTAGGAAGAGCTATTTAATCAAATTAGAGAGTGAATATGAGACTATCACTAGTGGTGCTTAATTCATGCTAAACACTGCCACCTTTATGAGTTACACCACGAACCCAACTTCACTCTTGGAAGCAATTCAACTGTTAGGTCAAATTGAATTTCTAGTGCAATAGATTCTCTAGTAGTCATTCTCATGTTAGACAAAATAGAATTCTTATATTTGCCTAATGAAGTGTAGCAAAGATAAGATTTGTATTATCTTTTCATAGAGGACCAAACATGACTCAACTAACATACTTTAATTCCGGTTCGCATAATCCTAATCAAGATGTGTGGAATTCCAAGATAAGCGTAAGCAAGATGTTTTAATCTTTTGTTCAAGATCTATAGGTTGTTTGATTTTGATTACATATTGCTTGATTTAATGGATGTCTTATATTTAGTCATCTTACATGTGTAGTTGTCACATGTGATATTTAACGTGTTTGGTTTTTCAAAAGCCAAGAGATGTGTTTATTTGTGACAATGACAAATATGTTATATTGAGAGTGTTTTAAGAATTCTCCATTTCATGCCATGTGAAGTGAATCTCATCAATATTATTTATCTTAATTGAGTTTGTGATTCTTTAATGATAGATGTTTGAAAAGAGACATATTTTTTTTAAATATACTTCTCTAAAATTAATATTCTTATCAATGTTGTATATCATAATTAAATAAGTATTTGAATAAATGTATTTTTACTTGTTTATGCATTGATACATATTTTGATAGGTTATTTTTCAATTCTAATAACTTATATTTTTCAAATGATATGTAGTGTATTTTCTTGTAACACAACCATTTATGCTACAAATAATATAAAATGCATATGATATATGTTATCCTTTATCAATCGTTTAATATGACAAGTACATAAAATCTTTAAACACAATGTTTCCCAAACATCATGTTATCCTAGGTGAATAAACAAGAATATTATTCTTATTTGAGAATTTAGTTAAAAGTGAATTTTAGCTTTGAGTCGTGCTTTTATGTTGTATGAGCAAAGTTTACATATATTGTTAGTTTGCTCGTGTTTGGTTTATCAGAAATGACACATTTACCAATTGCATTGCAATGTAAATTGCTTGAATATTTCGGACGAAATATCCAAGTCGTCAATCCTACTTCATTGTGTATTTTATGCATGTATTGAACATATTGGTATAATATTTGGAACACAACCATTGGACAAGTAGACTCAATATGACATCATCAACACAAGTGTGAGTTATGATCCGATGCATATTCTTTTCATCTAGAAAATGATGTAATTATTTTCATATCAATCAAGTGTGATTGAGTTATGTAGATCCAAGATGATATCTTTTGTTATATTTTGATATAATCTTGAAACTAAACAAATAAGAATCCGATTTCATGTCCATACACGAAAACTTGTCAATTAGATTCAATAACGATATCAATCATAATTTGAATAATGAATTGATATATTCTTGAAATCTTTCTTGACCCTCACGAACACTCATTTAAAAGAAAATAAATAAACATTTAAATAGTGTGTTCCATTAATCCAAAGATTAGTTGTAAGGTGAGGTTGATGAATAATGATAAGTTAATTTCTTATTCCAAGATTGTCGTAAATTTTACTTGTGCGAAAAACTATTTGTTGTTATGTATAATATACATAGTTTTTGACATTTTATAAGTATATATATGAGTTTTCTAACAATTTTTATACAACACACATATTTTGTAAAATATTATATGTTTTTAGAAAAATATAATTATGTGTGTATGTTAGAACCATGCAAGCACAAGCATTTTCTTTTTCTTAGTTACTGATGTATTAATACAATATTTTCTTTTGTTTAACCAACCCAAGGTCAAACAAAGCAAGTTGTTAAAAATATTTAAACGTGTTGTTGAAAATAGATTAAATCGTTGGAAATATTTAGGTGGCGAGTTTTAACATATTTAATAATATACTTGATAAGTTATTGAACTTTTATCCATAAGTATATTCTCATACTCGAAAAGATTTACAAGATGTTTATGTGACATTTGTAAATTAAGTGATCTATGCCTATATGCAATGCAAGAGCAATTTCGTAATCATAATGCAAGAAATCTAGCATAAGTTCTAGTTAGGCATAATTCGAAAAACTAGCTACATACGAATAGTGTACATGGCACATGTGCTTAGATATTCAATTAGCTCAATTAGATATTGGAGCACCATCAACCTCTAATTGACTTATGAGTTTTTGGAACCTATTATAAGCCTTGTCCAGACTTTCATTTGATATAGTAGTAAAGTTTTCAAACTGAAGTTTTAGAACATTTTTTTGCATCTTTTTGGATTCTTCATTACCTCAAAACCTTGCTTTGATTGCAGCCCAGAGTGATTTAGCATCTGCAACATTGTGAAACTTGAGGAGGTATTCATCAGGTATTGCTAAAAGCGAGATGCTCTTAACTCTTGATAAAATACAAGTTTTACGTTAAAACGAGACTCAACGTTTTGGACATTAAGTAGTATTTTCCCTTTCTGACTAAATTAAGTTTGAAATAAATACTTAGAAGTGTTTTTATATGAAAGTAGACTCAATTTTCTTTGAAATGGCGCGTGGCGCGACTTCTATGGACTTACGGTTGATTTTATATGATTTTTCAAAGTTTTTGAAAAACTGTCGAATCAGACAGGTGGTCCCCTTAAAATTAAGGGGGCCGCCCAAATATTTAAGGGGGCCGCCCACCTGATACTCAGAGATACATTTTTATAAAAAAAATATTTTTCTGAACTTTGCGGAAAGGGTAACAACTTTCTAATTTGATACCGAATCAGATAACCACTTATTTTTAAGCATCATTTTTATCCGAGCTAGTATAATTAGTGTAATAACATCAAAACTTATTAACAAGTTAATCAACAAAGAAAAAAACACATTTCAATATTTAATCACCCTTAGTGGGTAATTTGATACATGGATCGTACTCAATTTTTAAAACCATTTGTTTTGAAAATTAGAGCGACGTGGCTCTTGATACCAATTGTGGAAATCGTAGAGGGGGGTGAATACGTTTTCCTCTTAAAATCTTAAAAATGTTTCGTATCAAATCACCGATCAAGCGTGATATAATATGAAGAGTGTTCATATAAATTATATACCAACAATACATATTCACATCAATGTTCACATCAATCCATGACACAAACACAATCAAAACTATATAAGCAACACAACACACAATTGCAAATATAAATATAGAGCGATAAATGCAAGTATAAATATAAAGAGATAAGTAAAAGGAAATGCAAACCAGACACGATGATTTATAGTGGTTCGGTCACGAAGCACCTCTTCGCCCTACTCCACTCCCCGAGCACCAAACTCGAGAGTTATCTTCACTAGTCAACAAGCTCCCTTTAGGCGGAGAAAACCGTACACAACGTTGCTTACACCGATTTACGACACAAAGCTAAATGTCGAGTTCTAATCTTAGCTAGAACCAATCTATCACAACACGACTTCACTACTTGTTCACGACTTCACAACACAACTTCACAACTACACAACTTCTTCACTTCACAACTTCACTTCACAACTTCCCTACACTTCACAACTTCACTACACTTCACATCTTCCCTACACTTCACAACTTTACATCACCAAGACACTACCAAGATCATCATGATCTAACATACCTTCTTATGATCACCATGATCTAACTATTACACAAGTTTGGAATACATGGACTCGATCTATACATTATGAATGTAAGACATGTCACGAATGCACTAACTAAACTACATAACTTCGCATCTTGATGATAGCGAGAGTTCTTCTCTTGCACTTGAATGGATGGATGATTGGATCACATTTAAACAAACTTATAATAAGTTAAGTGATCAAAGAAAAAGGTTTGAAAGAAGAGTTTAGATCTGAGAAAAACTATGTGCAAAGAGGTGAGAAAATCTGTGGAAACAGTCCACTATTTATAGGGAAAAATATTAATTTTTTATTTGGGCGGTCCCCTTAATTATGGCCGGTCCCCTTAATTAATTAAGGGGCCGCCCATTTTTCAGACGCTCTATTTTTTGTCTTTTTGTGGGGAAGGTTTTTCTGGAACTTTCTAGCCGTTTTTGGGTAGAAAATTTGAATTCAAAATGTTTATTTTGAATAAAACATTTCTTATAAATACAAAAATGTTTTGTATATGTTTTTTAAAAATGTTTGTCCCATTTTATAAAAAAATGTAAGGTTTGGAAAAATAAAAAATTTCTTTGATCATTCAACAAATTAAAGTTTGTTTGTTCATACCTTTAGTGATTTACGTCGGGTGCGAACTTAAATTTGTTGTTGAAGAAAACATGAGACGTCGAAAGATGTTGACGTATGAATTGATAATTTGTGATTACGAGTAACTTAAGCACTTTACGTTATGTGTTATAAGTTACATGTTTGTCATCACCAAAACATGAAGAGAATGTATAGATTAAATATCGTAATGTAATATTTCTACCAACACAACCTTCAAACAATTCCACCTGAAGTCCAAGGGAGATCACACTTTATTTACTTTTTGTATTTAATCATTCAAATACGAATCCTGTAAGAATTATGAGCTTTTAATCTATGATTACTTCAATTTCTTGCTGTGTTCCCGTTACCATGAGCGGCTAAGCACTCAAAGTGTTGGCCTAGTTATGTAATTACTATTGTTATGATGTTTGTTTCCTGTTAGATTATGGTTTCATTAGATATTTCTTGACTATCGTGTAACCCTGGGTTTTGGTAGTACGGGTGGTTTGGACCTGGCTTGCCTCATTATTAGATTATCTAGTCAATATGGGATCCAACGGGTACTAGGGAGGATCACTAACTCCTTACCTAGTGTAGGAACTAACCGGTCACCGCACTTATCACTCAATATACTTAAAAAGCACAGAAACTCTTTCAGAGAGGGTTAATAATCTTTATAGGTTATTAGATATGTTTTAGGAATAGTTAGGATTAATCACTGCAACCTGGATAACCTACCTTCCAGACGATTTAGGATTGATTCCGAATCGCAGGGAGTATAGGATAGACTGCATATGCATATTCAAGTCTATCGACCTTAGAAACCACTAATGAAACCATAGTCTAACATTGCACAGGAAAGCGTTTTTATAACAGTAGTAATGAAGTAACTAGGTTAGCACGTTACCTCTATTGATATCTCCTACTCTTTTATTTTCAGTATTTAATTTTTTTGTTATTTTAATTCATTTCAATTCAAATCAAAATCCATTTTATAAACGTGACCTTTCAAATTGAAACTAATTACAACTTAGCTCTTGGGACGACCTCGGATTTACCATTTTATACTATCCATGATCAGGTTCTCTGCCCGTTAGTGCGTTGTTAGGTAGATCAAGTTTTATAAATTTAAAACTTGGTAAATAAATATATTTCAAAAGAAAATACGCATCAAGTTTTTGGCACCATTGCCGGGAGCTAAAAATTAGTAGCAATTTGAATTTTTGCAATTATGTCTTTTCTCACCTCAATTTATTCTCTAGGAAACATCATGGATGAGGTTGACATTGAAGATCTCACCATTGAGCAGTATCTTGAACTTACACAAAACCATGCACCCAGTGTAGGTATTAAGGTTGATGATATGACCATCACAGAATACCTGGAATATGAAGAAACAATAAAAACCCAGGATCACGATGAATATCAACCACACTCGGCCAAAGCCGATATCCCTACCAAATATAGGAACCATTTAAGTCCCCGTCATAAAAGTCCGGATCCACCATTAGATGCAAAAACCAATCCTTACTTTCAGGCATCACCATCCCCTATTCACCCCAAAATCATTAAAACCCCGAGAAAATACACTAGGGAAAATGAAGAACAGAGCGATCAGGGCCTAGGTGATTGGTTTGAAGCGGAGTTAGAGAAATGTTGGAAAATTCAACAAAGAAGGGACAATAGTCATTTAAACCTTAGGAGGTAAGCCAGGGATGATGCCCTAAGAAATTGGGAAGCTCGGACCGATCAACTTAGAAGACAAGAACATGAAGTAAGTGAGTGCAAGATGGTTCACACACCGAAAAATGACGTGCATCAGAAAGAAATTAGCCAAATTGAAAGAATATCAAGCCTACCTGAGAAACCAAACCCAGGAAGTCTCACTATCCCTTGTTCAGTTGATATATTTAACATAAATGCAATAGCAGACTTAGGAGCTAGTGTTAATATTATGTTTACTCAGAGCTTGGAACCGGGACCCCAAAGAAAATCAAGCTCCTTCCATCGCGCTACTCCCCGAGCAGCGCTCTTCCAGCGGCCCGACTTGGTTTATAAATCGCTGGGTGCTTTTCGCCTTTGCCGCCCCCAAACCCCCCGGCGGGGGGCTTCCCTCTTTGATTTAATCGTAGGCGGGTCCCTGCCCTGCTTTGCTGAACCAACACACTATCGTGTTACTTACCCGGACCCTCTGAAGGGGGCATCCTTAAGCGTCCTGTTTGAATCTATTTTGGAAGAATTAAGTTTTGCTGACCCAAAAAATGCTAACATAATAGTAGAAATGGCTGATAAAACTAGGTGTGTCTCCTTCCCGTTCCCTTTTAATTCCGTGCTCATACCGGCCATAATTGTGGGAATAAAAAGACTAAATGAAAGAGAAATACACGGCATCGATATGGCCTTGACAATTTCATGATGGATGCCTGTTAGCAAACGAATGAACTTCATCCGCGGAAGTTATGTGCTCTTCTCGAATATTGCGATTGTTCGTAGAACAATCACACAACGAGGTACGGGGTTGTCTTAAAGGTGGTAACGGAAATGTGGACGGAAGATATTAACCATCTATATAATAATAGAGGCATGATTAAGGTTTTTGTGAAACGACTTAGACATGAACAATAAGTGACATTTTAATTTGCATTTCGCGAATTAAAAATGCTTAAACATTTCGGATGAAATGATTAAGTTGTCGAGATTTATCGAGAATGTATTTAATAGTAACAATACATAACATGAGAATGACACTATTATGAAGATTATGTTTCCGTCATTCCTAGACCTAGACAAAAAAAATTAAACAGTTCACGTTTGAGTGGTTTGGTGAGGATGCCAACGATGTTGTCTAGATTGACTAAGGAAAAGCCTAATTTCTACGTGCTTTTTTTTTTTTAGGTGTGTACTCCTAATGAGATACAAAGTTTATCGATGATACTACAATAAGGCATATGTTTTAGGAAAGGAGCCATTTAATCAAATTAGAGAATGAATATAGACTATCACTAGTGGTGCTCAATTCAGGCTAAACACGACCATTTTTACGGGTTATACACCGAACCCAACTTCACTCTTGGAAGCAATTCAACAGTTAGGTCAAGTTAAATTTCTAGTGCAATAGATTCTCCACTAGTCATTCTCATGTTAGACAAAATAGAATTCTTATATTTTCCTAATGAAGTGTAGCAAAGATAAAATTTGTATTATCTTTTCATAGAGAACCTAACATGACTCAACTAACATACTTTAATTCCGGTTCGCATAATCCTAATCAAGATGTGTCGAATTCCAAGATAAGCGTAAGCAAGATGTTTTAGTCTTTTGTTCAAGATCTATAGGTTGTTTGATTTCGATTACATATTGTTTGATTTAATGGATGTCTTATATTTAGTCCATCTTACATGTGTAGATTTGTCACATATGATGATTTAACGTGTTTTGGTTTTTCAAACCAAAAGATGTGTTTATTTGTGACAATGACAATAAGTATATTGAGATGTTTTAGAATTCTTCATTTCATGCATGTGAATGAATCTCACTCCATCAAATTAATTATCTAATAGTTTGTGATTCTTTAATGATAAATGTTTGAAAAGAGACATATTTTTTTTAAATATACTTCTCTAAAATTAATATTTTTATCAATGTTGTATATCATAATTAAATAAGTATTTGAATAAATATATTTTTACTTGTTTTATGCATGATACATATTTTGATAGGTTATTTTTCATTCCTAATAACTTATATTTTTAAATATACGTAGTGTATTTCTTGTAACCCAAGAAAAATAAGAAATGGCATCAGAAATATATTATCCTTATCAATCGTTGTAATACGATAATCCATAAAATCATTAAACATAATGTTTCCCCAAAAACATCCATGTTATCCAAGGTGAATAAACAAGAATATTATTTATATTTTAGAATTTTAGTTAAAAGTGATTTTAGCTAAGAGTTGGGTGCTTTTATGTTGTATGATCAAAGTTTACAATATTATTAGTTTTGCTCGTGTTTGGTTTTTCGGCAAATGGAACAACATAGTTTACCAATTGCATTGCAATGTAAATTGCTTGAATATTTCGGACGAAACATCCAAGTCGTCAATCCTACTTCATTGTGTATTTGATGCGTGTATTAAACATATTAGTATAATATTTGGAACACAACCATTGGACAAGTAGACTCAATATGGCATCATCAACAAAAGTGTGATTTATGATCTGATGCATATTCTTTTCATCTAGAAAAGGATGTAATTATTTTCATATCAATCTAGTGTGATTGAGTATGTAGATCCAAGATAATATCTCTATATATTGATATAGTCTTGAAGCTAAACAAATAAGAATCCAATTTCATGTCCATACACGAAAACTTGTCAATTAGATTCAATAAAGATATCAATCATAATTTGAATAATGAATTGATATATTCTCGAAATCTTTCTTAACCTTCACTAACACTCATTTAAAAAACACATTTAAATAGTGTGTCCCCATTTAATCCAAAGATTATTGTAAGGTGAGTGATAAATAATGATTATTAATTTCCTTATATCCAGATGTCGTAAATTTACATGGGCGAAAAAACTATTTGTTGTTATGTATAATATACATAGTTTTTGACATTTTATGAGTATATATACTCCCTCTGTCCCATATTAAGTGTCCACTTTGACTTTTTAAGGTCTTTTTTCATCAACTTTAACCGTAAATATTTGTGTTTGTGTTATATAATACGTAATGAAAATTATACTAATAAATAATACATTCAAAACTCTATCAATTCATATATTTTACATCAACTATCATATAACATAAAAACAAATAATTAAGGTCAAAGATGATGGAAAAAGACTTTAAAAAGTCAAACTGGACACTTAATGTGGGACGGAGGTAGTATGAGTTTTCTAACAATTTTTATACAACACACATATTTTGTAAAATACTACTCCCTCCGTCCTAATTTATTAGTCCTATTTTAACTTTTTGAAGTCTTTTTTTTTAACTTTGACCATAAATATTTTTATTTGTGTTTTATAATACTTGATGAAACTTATACTAATGAAAACACATTTTAAAACCCAATTTATTCATATATTTTGCATCAAGTATTATATAACACAAACAAAAATATTTATGGTCAAAGTTGGAAAATAAATACTTCAAAAAGTCAAAATGGAACTAATAAATTGGGACGGAGGGAGTATATGTTTTTAGAAAAATATAATTATGTGTGTATGTTAGAACCATGCAAGCACAATCATTTTTTTTCTTAGTTACTGATGTATTAATACAATTTTTTCTTTTATTTAACCAACCCAAGGTAAAACAAAGCAAGCTGTTAAAAATATTTAAACGTGTTGTTGAAAATAGATTAAATCGTTGGAAATATTTAGGTGACTAGTTTTAACATATTTAATAATATACTTGATAAGTTATTGAACTTTTATTTAAATTAATATTCCCATACTCGAACAGATTTACAAGATGTTTTATAGTAGACATTTGTAAATTAAGTGATCAATGCGTATATGCAATTCAAGAGCATTTCGTAATCTAATACAAGAAATCTAGCATAAGTCTAGTTAGAAGCATAATTCGAAAAACTAGCTACAAAACAACTAGTGTTACAGGGCACATGGCGTTAGATATTCAAATTAGCTTCAATTAGAAATAGCAACAATCTTAATAATTTCTATTAACAAACCTTAAGACACAAAGAAGTCGATATAATCACATAGCAAACACATAAAAGTCACTTTGTTCGTCGTTTTGTGTATTAGATACAACAACGTATACATAGCTCGGTTTTATTTGAAAATAAAATACTTTCCTCCCCATTTCAAAAATCAAGTTTAATATTTTTTTGAAAAGTTAATTACACTATTTTTCAAAGATATATCAACTAGAAATGTCCGACTCGAAAGGAAAAGATAAAATACAAGTTTTACGTTAAAACGAGACTCAACGTTTTGGACATTAAGTAGTATTTTTCCTTTCGACTAATTTAAGTTTTGAAATAAATACTTAGAATATTTTTATATTGAAAGTAGACTCAATTCTTTTCGAAATGACGGGTGACAACGACTTCTACGGACTTACGTTGATTTTATATGATTTTTTTAAGTTTCTGAAAAACTTCGAATCAGGCAGGGTGGTGCCCCTTAAAATTAAGAGGGGCCGCTCCAGGAATTAATGGGCCGCCCAAATATTTAAGGGGGCCGCCCATCTGATACTCAGAATTACGATTTTTTAAAAAATATAATTTTCTGACTTTGCCCAAAAGGTGTACAGCTTTCTGAATTTGCTACCGAACATAACGCTTATTTTAACATACCCCATTTTTATCGTCGAAGCTGTATAATTATGTATATATATAACATACAAAACTAATGACAAGTTATCAACAAACACTTTTTTATATTTAATCCCCCTTAATGGGTAATTTGATGATGCTCAGATCGTACTCCAATTTTTAAACGTATTTGTGTGAAAATAAGAGCGATATGGCTCCGATACCCAATTGTAAAAATCGTAAAGAGGGGGTGAATACGTTTTCCTTTTTAAAATCTTAAAAATGTTTCGTATCAAATCACCGATCAAGCGTGATATAATATGAAGAGTGTTTATATAAATTATATACCAACAATACATATTCACTTCATTCCATGACACAAACACAATCAAAACTATATAAGCAACACAACACACAATTGCAAATATAAATATAGAGCGATAAATGCAAGTATAAATGTAAAGAGATAAGTAAAAGGAAATACAAACCGGACACGATGATTTATAGTGGTTCGGTCACGAAGCACCACTTCGCCCTACTCCACTCCCTGAGCACCAAACTCGAGAGTTATCTTCACTAGTTAACAAGCTCCCTTTAGGCGGAGAAAACCGTACACAACGTTGCTTATATCAATTTCCGACACTAAGCTAGATGTCGAGTTCTAATCTTAGCTAGAACCAATCTATCACGACTTCACAACTTCTTCACGACTTCACAACACAACTACACAACTTCTTCACTTCACAACTTCAAAACTTCACTTCACAACTTCACTTCACAACTTCCCTACACTTCACAACTTCACTACACTTCACAACTTCACTACACTTCACATCTTACCTACACTTCACAACTTTACATCACCAAGACACTACCAAGAATCATCAAATCTAACATATCTACCTTCTTAGATCACCATGATCTAACTATTACCACAAGTTTGGAATACCATGGACTCGATCTATACATTGTGAATGTAAGAACATGTCACGAAAGCACTAACTATAACTATATCACTTCGCATCTTGAGATATCGAGAGTTCTCTTCTCTTGCAGCTTAAAATGCATGGATGATTAGATCACCATTAAAACAAACTTATACAAGTTTAAATGATCAAGATAAAAAGGTTTGAAAGAAGAGTTAGATCTGAGAAAAACTATGTGCAAAGAGTGAGAAAATCTGTAGAAATAGTCAACTATTTATAATGAAAAATATTTAATTTTTATTTAGAGGCCGGTCACCCTTAATTATACAAGGGTGGTCCCCTTAATTATGGTCGGTCCCCTTAATTAATTAAGGGGGTCCGCCCATTTTTCAAACGCTCCTATTTTTTGTCTTTTTGTGAGGAAGGTTTATTGAACTTCTAGCCGATTTTGGGTAGAAAATTTGAATTCAAAATATTCATTTTGAATAAAACATTACTTATAAATACAAAAATGTTTTGTAATGTTTTAAAAATGTTTGTCCCATTTTAATAAAAAAAAATGTAAGGTTGGAAAAATAAAAAACTTCTTTGATCCAATCAACACATTAAAGTTTGTTGTTCATACCTTAGTGATTTACGTCGGGTGGCAAACCTTAAATTTGTTGGTTGAAGAAAACAAGAGACGTCGAAAGATGTTTGACGTATGAAATTGAAGATTTGTGATTAGAGTAAAACTTAAGCACTTTTAAGTGGTTTTGGATTGGCTTAAGTTTTAAATAATGTCTTATGTAGTGGGAGTATAATATAGTGGCAATTTTTTCAACGAGATACCGAAGCCAATATTAAATTTTTATCTTTTATAATTTTTAAGGGTATAGTTTATTGGGTAAGGTATACTTATGTAAATTAACGTTTATGTGTTTTATAATTTACATTTAAGTCATCACCAAAACATGAAGAGAATGTATAGATTAAATACGGATATATTATTTCTACAACACAACCATTCAACAATTCACATGACAGTCCAAGGGAGACACACTTTATTTACTTTTGTATTAATCATTCAAATATGAAAGCCTTTAATAATTGAAGAGGCTTTTAATCTATATACATCAATTCTTGCTGTGATTTCCCGTTAACCAAAGAGCGCAAGTCCCCCACTCCCCCAAAAAGTGTGGCCTAGTTATGTAATTACTATTGTATGTATGAAGTTTGTTTCTTGTTAGATTATGGTTTTCTTAGATATTTCTTGCTATCGTGTACCCTGGGTTTGGTAGTACGGGTGGTTTGGACCTGGCTTGCCTCATTATTAGATTATCTAGTCAATATGGGGATCCACGGGTACCAATGGAGATCACTAACTCCTTACCTAGTGTAGGAACTAACCGGTCACCGCACTTATCACTCAATATACTTAAAAAGCACAAAAACTCTTTCAGAGAGGGTTAATAATCTTTATAGGTTATTAGATATGTTTTAGGAATAGTTAGGATTAATCACTGCAACCTGGATAACCTACCTTCTAGACGATTTAGGATTGATTCCGAATCGCAGGGAGTATAGGATAGACTGCATATGCATATTCAAGTCTATCGACCTTAGAAACCACTAATGAAACCATAGTCTAACATTGCACAGGAAAGCGTTTTTATAACAGTAGTAATGAAGTAACTAGGTTAGCACGTTACCTCTATTGATATCTCCTACTCTTTTATTTTCAGTATTTAATTTTTTTGTTATTTTAATTCATTTCAATTCAAATCAAAATCCATTTTATAAACGTGACCTTTCAAATTGAAACTAATTACAACTTAGCCTCTGGTACGACCTCGATAACCATTTTATACTACCATGACAAATTTTCTCTGCCCGTTAGGTGCGTGTTATGAAATCAAGTTTATAAATTTAAAAATTTTAAAACTTGGTAAATAAATATATTTCAAAAGAACATACGCATCAAGTTTTTGGCACCATTGTCGGGAGCTAAAAATTAGTAGCAATTTGAATTTTTGCAATTATGTCTTTTCTCACCTCAATTTATTCTCTAGGAAACATCATGGATGAGGTTGACATTGAAGATCTCACCATTGAGCAGTATCTTGAACTTACACAAAACCATGCACCCAGTGTAGGTATTAAGGTTGATGATATGACCATCACAGAATACCTGGAATATGAAGAAATAATAAAAACCCAGGATCACGATGAATATCAACCACACTCGGCCAAAGCCGATATCCCTACCAAATATAGGAACCATTTAAGTCCTCGTCATAAAAGTCCGGATCCACCATTAGATGCAAAAACCAATCCTTACTTGTAGGCATCACCATCCCCTATTCACCCCAAAATCATTAAAACCCCGAGAAAATACACTAGGGAAAATGAAGAACAGAGCGATCAGGGCCTAGGTGATTGGTTTGAAGCGGAGTTAGAGAAATGTTGGAAAATTCAACAAAGAAGGGACAATAGTCATTTAAACCTTAGGAGGCAAGCTAGGGATGATGCCCTAAGAAATTGGGAAGCTCGGACCGATCAACTTAGAAGACAAGAACATGAAGTAAGTGAGTGCAAGATGGTTCACACACCGAAAAATGACGTGCATCAGAAAGAAATCAGCCAGATT
Organism: Tanacetum coccineum; assembly: GCA_026074375.1. Lineage (NCBI taxonomy): Eukaryota > Viridiplantae > Streptophyta > Magnoliopsida > Asterales > Asteraceae > Tanacetum > Tanacetum coccineum. The sequence goes on along the minus strand of BQNB010017074.1, from coordinate 13,231 downwards.
GAAAGAATATCAAGCCTACCTGAGAAACCAAACCCAGGAAGTCTCACTATCCCTTGTTTAGTTGATATATTTAACATAAATGCAATAGCAGACTTAGGAGCCAGTGTTAATATTATGTTTGAATCTATTTTGGAAGAATTAAGTTTTGCTGACCCAAAAAATGCTAACATAATAGTAGAAATGGCTGATAAAACTAGGTGTGTCTCCCAGGGGATAATAGAAAACGTCCTGGTAAAGATTGTTAAGTTTTCTTTCACCATCGACTTTGTAATCCTTGATACAAAGGGATTAAACAATAAAACTATCATTCTTGGTCGACCTTTTTTAGCAATCATTCGTGCTGAAATTAATGTTTCCACCAGAGAAGTCTCGCTTGGGATTAAGGAAGACAGGGTGAAAATCAAAATGAAGGAACAAGAGTGTAATTTTACTACAGCTGTTAGTGAACACCTTAACGAGCAACCAACATCTCAGGATGAACTAAGCTATAGAGCTGACAGTAAAACCCATTGGTGTAAACCTGTTCGCCAAGAACATGAAAAAGGTTACACACTATGGGCATCATGTGACCCTTACCACGAAATATGCGATGGAGGGGGAATCCCGAACAAAAAATTGAAGCATTATTAGAAAAGCACAAACGATGACGATCACGTAAGCTTAGAATGGGAAGGATTAAGCTATATGAACTGGGTAAGGGCAAGGTACGGTAATGTAAACGATATAACTAAAGAAAGGATCCTTCAAAATTTTTGGAACAATAAGCTTGGAGGGCAAACACGAGAAAAGACTATAACAGAAGAACAGGAGGATCCAGAGAGATGTGGGGAGACGAAGATAAAAGCAATAATCGGGGCAATGGTTAACAAGTTACCTAAAGAATGGTTTTCAGGGGTTAGCAGAGATATGGATGACTTGGAAGGAATCATTGACTACCTAGAACCTACATTATATGATGGATTCATTGACCATAATGATGAAGCATATAAGCAAAGGAAGAACCGGTTACTAGGAATGCCTTATACAGAACCACCACCAATTATAAAAGAAGAAGCTGAAATAACTAAATATAACCTTGGGGCTGGTGAGGTATTCACAAAAACTAAGATCTTGAACATAAAAGGATTTCCCAGAACAGCACCCAACATCGCCGATATAAGGGCAGAAATAATTAATGATAAGAATGATAGATCAGAAGATCTTTCCAATATAAAAAGGAGACATTGGTGTAAACCAATTTACCAGTGGAAAGAAGACATATGCACCAAATGGGCTTCATGTAACCCCCATTTCGACGAATGTGATGTGTAACATTTCTCAATTTCAGGTCATTTTACGATTCCTATTATTCGTCACTATTTATTTTAGTCCGATACGCGTTTACTTTTAATATTTACTTTTAAGCTAAATCGCGTAGACTAGAAATAATCATTTAATGTAAACGGTCATCAAATAAATTAAGGTTTACATCAACTAAGTAATAGATAACTATTAAAAAGATAATTATAAACTTTGCGTGTTTTATTTTTATTGGTCACGTAAAAGGTTTACGTTTCACAATAAAATACATTTGGACACACCCCGGAAATACCTAGACTTACCTAGACTCAAACCAATACCCACTTTTACTCCATAAACACAAAATTTGTACAATTAGTGTGTTCATAAACCACCAAGGCCGAATAGGGGTAAGTTAAACCCACATATAATTCGTCCCATGTGATTAGCTAGCTAGAAAATCTTGTCATGATCCTTAAAAGTACTAGTACTTCATCTAACTAATTAAAACTTGTCCTAATGGTCTCTTACTAGCTAGTTACCCAATGGTTAATACCCATTTTCCTTCCTTTGATCCCTTTGGCCGCGGTTAACCAAGGAACAAGCACACAAATCATAAGATTTTGTAATCTTGGAAGATCATGTACCATTATCTTGCAATTAAGAATTGTACTAAGTGGTTTAGCAAGAAAACCATGTGTAGTTAACTAGAAATCCCCAATACCACTATCTAGGGCTCGTTTGGTTTAGTTGAGGGGTTAAAGAAACCTAACTAGTTCATTTGCCTATAAATACACACTCACTAGTTCATTTGATACATTTCCTAAACACTTAAACTCTCTCTCAAAGATAAACCAACTTCCTTTCTCTTTGTTTCATTCGACATACACACAACCGGACCCAAACACGACCCACATTAACCTAAGGATTCAAGGTAGCATTTAAGTTCGCTTATAAGGATATCAAGAGGAAAGTACGAGCTAGGATTGGGTATACAAGCTTTGAAAGCTTAGGGTTATATGCGTAACAAGGTTAACGTAGGCACGAACATGCATGGTTCGACCCATGCATGGTTTACGCACGTATATTAAGTATATGAGGCCTTGTGTGGTGCAAACACGTATAAAATGTGATAAAATATCGAGTTAAGCTTTAAACAATCATTTAAAATACACGAATAAGGATCATGGTGATCATGGGTTCGTTTTACTTGGTCACGTAAATTCTATATGTAAACACTTGAATGAAAACGCAACGACTTGGCTTGGGAAAGCATTCACTAACTATTTAAATGAATGCATGTGATTAATAACGCGACCATTTACAGTTCTTATCATACCTATTTGGTTACTACGTGATAACAAGTTCCTAGAAACCCCTACTTTAGTAAAAGCCCTGTGGACTCGTTTGAGCCCAACAGGCCATGGCCCATAAGCATTCAGCTTATAAATAAGCTCTATGAGCTTACTAAGGTGCTAGGAGTGCTTATTAGTTTCGCATGGACCCTAAAATACTTTAGAATAGCAACCCGTACCCTTAATGGGCTTACTAGCCCACTAACGAGCCCAATTCGAGCAAATAAGCTCACAATAAGCTTGGACAGCTTATTGGTGGACTTGTATAAGCTAAAAGGACTTAATGAACTAAGAAGAACTAATTGACCCTAAAAGGGCCAAGTTGGACCATTTCGAAATCCCTTTGGACCCTTAATGTCCTAGACAGACCCATTAACGCGGCTTATTAGCTTATTAGGATAAGTTGAACCAAAAAAACAGACAAATGAGCTCAGATAATGAAAGAATATAAGATAGTATTCTAATGGACTTGTTTTCAAATCGGGTTGAGTTGTTGGACTCACGAGCCCAATAAAAGCTTGAAAAAGCACCAAAAATAAGCTCTCCTAGCTTATTTCACTTACACCAACTTAAACAAGCTTAATGAAACAATTTATACTTATTTACACAAAAATGGACCTCTTAAAACGCATATTGGGACCGCTTAACGGTGCTCAAAAGGCCCATTAAGTCCAAAATAAGCTCGTCTAAGTGTGATTTATAAGCAGATGCAGCTGATACAGCTTAAAGGTCACTTATTGATAACCATAATGCCGCTATTTGGAACTTAAAAGGACTTAAAATGCGATTTTTGCAAACTTAAGGGACTAAAAGTGTCAATTCGTGAACTATAGGGTCAAAACTGGCAATAACAAATTTTAAGAGGTATAAGGACTGTTTTTGAGCACTTTGTAACATAAATTGGTAGTTTTAAGCAAAAGAGGACCAAAATTGTACATTTGTAAATATGTAGTGACTAAAAGTGTAATTACCAAAGACAAAAGGATGAAAATGTAAATAGTATATATTTCATAAGACCTAGGGGCTCTTTTGTAATTATATAAAACAGAAGGGAATTTTGGAAACGAAAAGAGATTTTGTAACCACTTACGAATGGACGAGTTAAATAATTACATCATATATTATAACAATTTCACCCACGACTTAATAAATATGGATATTTATTAATAAACATTTATACGTATACTAGAACGTGTGAAATCATATACCTTTCCAAGAGCCATCAACAATTTCAAATACATTAAACGACGTACACCACCACACAAGTGATAACGGTATATTAAAACAGCAACCTTTTGTAGATTATATACATTGAGTCCTATTAGCCTAAATTAAATAGACTAAGAACTGCCGTATTTACCTTAGGTATTTGACGGTGTTATGCAAACTTGATATTTATTATCATTTCAGAGGACTATTTACTAAGATAGTTTCATAGCCCCATTTATAATTTTCTTAAATATTTACATCTTTTGGTGATAACAAGCTTGTTTTACAAATTGGACGCAATTGTACATTTTATACCATAATTACGTGTTTGCCTAAGTACAATAACCCACTGAGCCATTACAGGAACAGTCCATTACTGGATTTATGAGCGCGAAGTTATAGATAGATCTCATTGGATTGACAATCCCCTGTTCGGATGATTAGCTATCACCCCGGGAACGAACTTAGTACCCAGTCGGATTTGAGATGTTGCATGGTTAAAACATCCTTCACGGGCATTCATTTGCATATATTGCACTTCATACATTTTTGAGGCATCATGTGTCCATGAGCTTATTTTTGCATTTGTGTGCTAATCATACACTTGGAAATCATGCGGTCCTAACTATTTATTATACAAAACCTATGAATTCACCAACTTTATGTGATATTTTAAGCATGTTTTTCTCAGGTCACTAAGCACGGGGTGCTCAGATATTGGGGGTCACCTTTGAAAGAGTCATTACAAAAGAATTAGGCGTATTACATTATGGGAACATTTGTAATAAACCACAATACTTTACTTATATGTCTAACTATTTTGAAGTCCATGGCTTATGTAATAACAAACATTTGTTAATCCCCATGTAACTTTTTTAAAACGACACGTTAGTGGTCGTTCTCATATCTTGTGCTATTGATCTATGAAGTAACATCCTCAGATATACATTATATTCCGCTGCTACCCAGATTTGGGGGTGTTACAACCAAAAGCTAACAAATCATATGCACCACCATTAAAACAATCATCTTCCACTAGATCTCAGGAATCTACCAAATACAAAGGCAAAGAGATGGCTAAACCAATCACACCTCCATCCGAGTCAGCTTCTGAAGAAGACAGTGATCCAGAACAGGCTTAGAGAGATAAGGATATGCAAAAAAACTTGGCACTCATTGCAAAGTACTTCAAAAAGATCTACAAACCTACCAACAACAACCTCAAAACTTTTTCAAACTCCAGAAACAAGAATGTGGATAATTCTCTAAGGTACAAGAATGATAATCAGACTGGGCAGTTTAGGAATCAGAGGACACTGGCTGTTGTAGGGGCTAGGGAGACTGTAGGCAGTCAGGTAGTGCAGCAGACTAGGATATAGTGTTTCAATTGCAAGGAATTTAGTTATTTTGCTAAGGAATGCATGAAACCAAAAAGGGTAAAAGACTACACTTTCACATAAGGAAAAGATGTTGCTATGCAAACAAGCTGAGAAAGGTGGTTCCACAAACAAGCAGAGCAAGATGACTGGCTAGAGGACACCGATGAAGAGATAGATGAACAAGAATTGGAAGCACATTATAGCTATATGGAAAAGATTCAGGAGGTTCCTACTGCAGACCCAGGAACTGATACTGAACCATTGGAAAAGGTATAATACGATACTGAATATAATGTGTTTGCCAATGAGAAACAGCATTCTGAGCAACTTGAATCCATTAATAACACATGTGTAGTGGAAAAGGTTGATAGTAATGTCATTCCTGATTCATCGGATATGTGTGGTAATGATATTCATACTGATCAAAATGCTAAAGAATGTGATGATGAGCGTGCTGCGCTTGCTAATTTAATTGCAAATTTAACACTTGATACTGAAGAGAACAAAAAGATTTTAAAGCAATTAAAGAAAGCAAACACATCATTGACTTAGGAATTAAAAGAGTGAAAATCCAATCTTGAGGAGTCTAATACTAGTCGGGATAGTTGCCCTAAATGCCCTTTCAAAGTTAAACAACTTAGCTTCAGATGTACAAAATTTTAAATGACCTTAGAAAGAAAATGTGGAGAAAATCTTTTGTTAAATCTAAACCAAAAATTTTCAAAAACATTAGTTTTCTACCTACTTCAAAATCAATTAGTAAAAGTAGACAAGCTTATAATGTAATGACAAATAACATAAATCATTTTAGAGAACTTGTTGATCACGCTTGGGAAAAACATACTCATGATAGATTTCGTGCACCAACTGCTCTTGATATGGAAGTACTAATAAAAACATGTTTGATGTCTCTTTCAATAAAAACACAAAATGACAGTTTTATCTTTGTAAATGAACTTAAACAAGAGATGTAAAGTACATTGAATCCCTTGAAAAAGAGATTGACGAACTTGAATCTGATAAAGCAGATTTTTCAAACATGTATGATCTACTTCTCCAAGAGTGTGTGTCAAATGATGTTATGTGTTCTTATCTGCATTCTTTATCTGATTTAGATGCTCACACTGAACTGCAATGCTTATATCTTCATAAAGTCAAAGAATGTGATTGTCTTGCACAAAAGCTTTCTAAACAAACTGAAACTATTAATAAAGAAGTTTATAATGAGCTTTCACGAAGTTTTGCTAAATTAGAAAAACACTCGATTTCTCTTGAACTTGCTTTACAAAAATGTCAAGAACAAATGAAAAATGACATAGTTTGCAAAGAAAAAGCGTCAACTGTATTTCTAAAAGAACGTGAACAATATTTCGAAATACAAGATTTGAAAGCTCAATTGCAAGACAAGAACATTGCTATAAGTGAGTTAAAGAAACTCATTGAGAAATGCAAAGGAAAATCTATGGAAACTAAATTTGATAAACCATCTGTTGTTCGACAACCAAATGCTTAGAGGATTCCAAAACCATCAATTTTAGGCAAACCGACTCCTTTTTTTGATTCTCTTGAGAGAAAAAGTTTTGCAGAGACAAAGTCGGTTACCAAAATTAATGTGATTAAACCTCAAACAGCAAGACAAGCTGTACGAAACACAAATGTGATTAAACCAGGAATGTATCGAATTGACAATGGGACAACACAAAACTAGCGCAACCACGAGTTGCCTCAGACTTTCCAGGAAGAGTAAAAATAGCTTCCAAGAATACTAATCCTTGCATGTCTATCTCTACAGGAGTAATTCACAGAACTAGTGTTAGTAGGCCACAACTTAAGAGCACTCAAATGAAAGATACGGTCATACAAAACAATAGTCGAGTGAAGTTTAAGAAGACTGAAGTAGAAGACCACCATAGGATTTCTAGTATTTCTAATAAAACAAAGTCTGTAACTGCGTGTAATGACTATTTAAAATCCAGAACTTCGAAGGTTAATGCTGTTTATGCTACTTGTGGAAAATGTGTGTTTAATTCGAATCATGATGCTTGTGTTTCTAAATTTATCCATGACGTGAATGCTAGAACTAAGAAGCCTAAAGTAGTGCCTATTAGTACTAGAAAACCCAAAAGTCAAGCGAACAAATCTGTTGCAACACCCTTTAAGAAAACAGTTGCATCAGAATCCACTATCTAGAAATCCAAGAGTTACTATAGGATGCTTTATGAGAAAACTAGTAAGGCATAGAAATGGTGGATAGCACAACAATTCCCATTAATATATAAATAGGTTCCTAAGACAAAAATGAAATAGGTGCCTAAAATTGAGAATGAAAATGTAAAAAAGAAAGTTAGCTTTGCCATAGATAATGTATCTAGGATAACTAATGTCTTGAAACTCACAAATACTTTAGGATCCAATTTGTCAAGTGTTCCATCGTCCTCTAATTCTCTTGCAGATTGTTCAACTCATCCTATTCATTGTTGACTCTGGATGCACAAAGCATATGACGGGCAATCTAAAGCTGCTGTGCAATTTTGTTGAAAAATATCTGGGTACCGTTCATTTTGGCAATGATCAATTTGCTCCAATTCTTGGTTATGGAGATTTGGTTCAAGGAAATATCACGATCAAAAGGGTTTATTACGTCGAAGGCCTCAATCACAATCTCTTCTCGGTTGGTCAATTTTGTGATGCGGATTTGGAGGTTGCTTTCTGGAAATCTACTTGTTTTGTTAGAGATCTTCAGGGAAACGATTTACTAACTGGTAATCGTGGATCTGATCTCTATACAATTTCTCTTCAAGAAACAACTTCATCAACTCCAATTTGTTTCATGGCTAAAGCCTCACCAACTCAAGCATGGTTATGGCATCGAAGACTTTCTCATCTTAACTTCGACTACATCAACTTGCTTTCAAAGAAGGATATCGTGATTGGTTTACCTAAGTTGAAATATGTCAAGGATCAAATATGTTGTTCTTGTGAACTGAGCAAAGCAAAAAGGAGCTCATCCAAGATAAAGGTTGTTGCAAGTTCAAAAGGACGGCTAAATTTGCTTCATATGGACCTATGTGGTCCTATGCATGTTAAAAGCATCAATGGGAATAAATACATTCTGGTAATTGTTGATGACTATTTCACACATACTTGGACTCTTTTTCTAAGATCCAAGGATGAAACACCAGAAGTTATACAAGATTTTCTCAAGATGATTCAACGTAATCTTCAAGCTCAAGTGATTACTGTTCGAACTGACAGAGGTATAGAGTTCTTAAACAAGACACTCCATGCATATTTCAAAGAAGAAGGAATTGAGCATCAAACATCTACTCCTCAAACATCTAAACAGAACAACGTTGTCGAAAGACAAAATCGTACTCTGATTGAGGCTGCTTGAATGATGCTTTTAGCTTTTAAACTTCCTTTGTTCTTTTGGGCTGAAGCAATTGCAACCGCGTGCTATACTCAAAACAGATCAATCATAATCCTGACATATGAGAAGACTGCATACCACATCATTAATGATAGAAAACCTTCAATTAGACACTTTTACATCTCTGGTTGCACCTGTTACTTAACCAGAGATGGTGAAAATGTTGACAAGATGAAAGAAAAAGGGGATTCGTGCATTCTGGTGGGATACTCCACTCAGTCTAATGGATATAGAGTTTACAACAAGAGAACCTGATTAATAGTTGAATCCATACACATTAAGTTTGATGAGATCAAAGAGATGACATAGATGCCTATTGATAATGACACTTCAGGCCTCATTCTCCAATGACAAAAGGCGTCAAACTATGACAACTCTGGCCCCACGCCCCAACTACAAAATGTTTCTCCTTCAGCAGATACAACAGCTTCGTCATAACAAGAGTTGGACCTTCTATTTGGTCCTTTGTACGATGAATTTTTCACTGCATGTACTTCACATGTCAACAAGTCTTCTTCTCCCACCGATAATTCTACTCAACAAGATACACAACCTACATTAAATATTCAACCTACAACAGAACCGACAACTCCAACAAATGTCAATGCTGAGGAAAACAATACTAATCAAGTAGCAGATACACAGTTCCAACAAGATGAATTTATCAATCCTTTCTGTACACCGGTACAAGAAGTTGCTGAGTCTTCCTCACGCAATATTGATTATTCAAATATGCATACCTTCTATCAACCACACAATTTGGAATAGTAATGGACCAAAGATCACCCGTTAGAACAAGTTCGTGGAAATCCATCCAAGCCAGTGCAAACAAGACGACAACTTGCTACAGATCCTAAAATGTGTATGTTCGTGCTCACCATGAGTACTGCTGAATCAAAAAACATTAAGGAGGCAATGGGTGATTCCGCAAGGATTGAGGCAATGTAGGATGAGCTTCATCAGTTCAACAGACTACAAGTCTGGGAACTCGTCGACAAACCATTTGGCAAGAATGTAATTAACCTAAAGTGGTTATGGAAGAACCAAAAGGATGAAGATCAAACTGTCATTCACAATAAGGCACGACTTGTAGCTAAGGGATATGCTCAGGAAGAAGGTATTGATTTCAAAGAATCTTTTGCTCTAGTCGCTCGCTTAGAAGCTGTTCGGATTTTCGTCGCCTACACTGCACACAAATCATTTCCTATATATCAGATGGACGTTAAAACGACATTTCTCAATGGTCCACTAAAGGAGGAGGTTTATGTTGCACAACCAGATGGGTTCGTTGATCCTAATCATCCAGAAAAAGTTTACCGTCTAAGGAAAGCTCTATATGGATTGGAGCAAGCTCCAAGAGCCTGATATGATGAACTCTCAAATTTCCTAATGTCCAAAGATTTTACTAAAGGTACCATTGACCCTACTCTATTCACGATAAGATACAGGGAGGACATTCTACTTGTGTAAATTTACGTTGATGACATTATTTTCAGGTCTACTGGTTAGAGCAATTTTATACACGTAAAATATAAAATATATAATACGATGGAAAATTACCAGATCACCCTTGAGGACAAAGGTGAAAAGGAAAATCTTCTCAAATATATATAATATAATATAATACGTATATTAACCGGGAAGTATGATTCCCCAGGTCGTTTCCCCCAACGATTTATGAAATTGAATCCATGTTTGATGCTCGGACAATGATTTGAATGTGTTCGAAGATTGATTTGATTATCTATATCTACTAAATAAAGACAACAAATAAAATAAGCAAGTAAAAGCAATTAATGTACTAAAACAATTAACGGGAACAAGTAAAACGCGACAAATGAGCAACTAAGGCAAGATTAACTCCTAAAAATGCAAACTAAATTTCTAAACCTAATTTAAGATAAAAGAAAATTTTGAGAAAAAGAAAATTATTTTTTTGATTATTTTTAAATTTATTTTGAATTAAAAACTAATTTAATCTATTTAAATCCTAGAAATTAGCAAATTAAATCCTAAAAATTATAAAAAATGATTTTAAGCTTTAGAAAAATCTAAGGAATGATAAAATTCAAAGTTCTATTTTTAACTATTTTTTTATGATAAAAATATATTATTAAAATTAAAATTAAAAACTTAAAAATGAAAATTAAAATCTAAAAAGGGTAAAAATGATTTTTCTGGATGTAAAACTAAAAGTAATTAATCTAATACTAAAAACTATTTTTTTGTATTTTTAAAAGTTATTTTTGTATTTTTAAATGATTTTCGAAAATTTAAACCTAAGAAAAATCCTAGAAAATAAACTACTAAATGGAAAAATTCCAAAAATTCAGGAAAAGTCCTAAATGCAACTAAGAACAAAGGAAAAATAAGAATAAGCCCCCAGCCTATCTAATAAGCTGGGGAAATAAGCTAAAAGGCTATGGCTTTTATTATAAAAAAAAAGAAAACGTGTATAATAATTAACTGGAAAGGGAGGATGACAGATGAGCTATTGTAGCAAAAAGGTTAAAGCATTGGTGTTGTGTGTTAGAGGTCACGGGTTCAAGACTGGATATACACCCTTTTTTTTGCAATTTTTTATTTTTGAAAACTTAAAGAACAAAGTTGTAGAGGACAACTTTTTAAGCTACTTTAATAAAGAAACTATAAGCTGAAACCCAAAGATAAGCTCTCAAAAGGCTTTTGAAGTTGCTGTTTACAGAAAGTGGCTTTTTGAGAACTAATAAGCTAAAACACATTCAATTAAGCACTCAGACCTCAAATAAGAACCAATTTTAAAACCAAAACTTGTTTTAGAAAGCTCATGATATGTAGAAGCTACTTTTGATAAGCTAATTTAACCAATAACACTAAAAGCTAACTGAATTTACTAATCTAAATGGCAAACTTAGTAGAAAGACTTTAAAGTTCAAAAACAAATTAAGCTAAAATGGACAATAAGCTATAATGGAACCTGAGCTTTTGAAAACTTAACCACCTACATATAAGTTATAAGTTTCGACCATAAAACTAAATCCTATAAGTTAAAAATTTAGATTTAAAAGCTAAGATCCAACAGCTACTGTTTTTTAGAGATTTTTATGAACTTTAAAAGCAAATATACCTTAGAAAATAAACTAGAAATATAAAAACAAGTTTTAATCTATCATTACCTATATGTAAACTATACGCTAACTGAATTTTATCAACTAAAACCATCTAATTTATTTTAGAATCTGTCACTTTTAAAGTAAGTCATTGTTGTCACTTGTGTGTTTGCCTTATTTTAGCTTGGCTTATTTTGTCCTTGATCCTTGGTGGTTATTTTTTTCTTCCATCTTATTTTTTCAAGCTTGTGCTTTGAAGCTGTTATAGCTTTGTTGGGTAGCTTATTTTTGTAGAATAAGCACTTTTATTTGAGCTTCATTTGAGGCATGGCTTATTCAGACAAGAGAGTGTACTCGAGGTGTTTGATAAACTGTCAAGAACCGATCTAGTTCAATGCTTCAATAACCGATCTAGTCATTCTCTATATAGCACCGAACTAGTTGAAGTCACAAGAGCCGAACAAGTTTCATTGTGCGACAACCGAACGAGTCTTCTTTTCTACAATCGATCGAGTGGAACCGAAGGAGAAGAACCGAACGAGTCCAAGTTCATCAAGACCCGAACTAGACAAAAAGCTAGAAGGAACCGATCTAGTTATGTCTATAAGGACCGAACGAGTCTAAGCATTTCTCAACCGAACCAGTCTATAATCATGAGGCCCGAACGAGTCTTACACTAGGAGGACCGAACGAGTAAATACCAAGTGTACCGAACGAGCTCCAACATACTTTGTGGACCGAACGAGTCTTAAACAACTCGAACCGAACGAGTGGCCACCCTTAAAGGATCGAACGAGTTGGTCCCCTTGTGAGCCGAACCAGTTTAAGGTCGAACTAAACCAAACCGAGTCAACTCGGTATTTACCGAGTTGACTCGGTCAAACTCAACGAGTCAAACCACAACAGATATAAAGAAAAGATTAATAGACTCAATTGACTCGATCAACTACAACAACTTCAACAGCCATCAATTCAACTTCACAAATCCAATAACTAAATACTCCCATCGTCACACTTTTCCACATCTCACCCCATCTCCAATCTACAACTAGACTCGATCAAATTAATACAAAACAATGATCTCAGATTCGTGTTTAGGCTTAATAAACCAAAATCTTATCAAAGATTTAACACGATTCCATCACTGATTCATCTTTAAAATTCGAACATAAAGAAATATTTATAACACTTGGGTTATAATCTTTTCTTTGATTCGTTTCAAGACTCAAAACACAAACACATCAAATTAATACCTACCCGAGACCTCTTATCAAGATCTTGAAGACAATAAACACGGAGCTTCATTTATGTTGTTTGGTTTGCGTGAGCTGAAATAGCCAAATAAATCTCTTATGGTTTAGTTGAGATTGAAATAAGAAGGTTTGGTGTTATCAAGGATTTGCACGAGTGATTTAACTATGAAGTGGTGATGTGGTTGTAAGCAGATCTAATTGTTGGAGAGATAAGAGTGTGTGACTGCGTGTGTTTGAG